>CAUYRH010133444.1:0-11991 GCA_963574655.1 Perodicticus potto
ATGTTTTCACACAGTAAATTAGAAAATCTCATGAATGTTATGTCAATCAGGCAGATGAAAATATCTCAGATTGTATGTGAAGCCCGCACACTGTACCCCATGAGTGAATTAATGTACACAGTTATGATTCAATAAAAAAAAGCAAAGATGTTTTTTAATATATACACACAAAAAAACTCATTATGTTGAAAATGCTCTATAATCCAAACTTTAAAATTTGGAAGTAACTTCTAGGATAAATTCCTCATTTTATAGACATGAAAATGGAGACCCAAAGGCAGGAGAGGTCTTGTTCAAAATTACTTGATAACTATGAAAAACAACTGAGATTTTAAGAAATTATCTTGCTGAAATATCTACTTTTGTTCTATTTCATCACTGCTTTTTACACTAACATTTAAATAAATTCTAAAATCACAATCTAAAACCTAAAATACTCTAAACTAAGACAATTTGGTTAATTAGAAGTTAATCAGGACATCCTTTTTTTTTAACCCTGACTACCAAATCTTTCTAAAATCTATTTACTTCTTTGTTTTATTCTTTGTTTATTAAAATATTATTTAATATTTTATTATTTCTGATATGACATGCCTTGATATCTTCTCAATGGATACATTTTATGGCCCAATAATATAAATTTTGAATTTATAAGTGTAAGCAGAATTTTTTTTAATTTCTCACCCTAGATTATTTGTTAAACAGTGGTGCCTAGATGAGTTTTATCTTCATATAGCTATTTCTAAAACCAAGAAATGAGTATTCTTTTGATCATGATGTGCAACTTTGTGTTTAATAAGAATTACAGGGAAAAGATTTTTGCGTACTTTGGTCTTTTTGTAGTTCTAATATTGTCCAGTTTATAAGAAGTGGTAGATCAGTCATGAATGCTTTGAGGATATGAAAGAATTACTCACGGTTCTTCGTATTCTCTGATCTGATGATCTATGACCTGCATTTAGAAAAGGCATTGGAGATCCTTTCAAGGATCCATTGAGGGAAAGAAGATAGCTAAGTCTACAAGCAGCACTTTAAGTCCACTGCCCTTAAAATTAGCCAGTTACAGGAGCCTTTGAGCATTCTTCTAAAACAGAACAATCATTTTTATGCAAGTACGCCATTATTTTCCATGTTTCTTAGTAAATCAGTTGTGGCAATCTATAGGCTGATAGATTCGAGGGCTACAGATTCAGAATTAATTTCCCTTTTCAAATTCAACTTAAGGGTGGGTAGAGTTATATTAGATGGGACAAGGTATGGTAGGGCAGGACAAGATGAACATAAGAATTTTTAAATAGGGAAGTATTACAAATGCTATGTTCATGAAAACCTAAAAAAAATTCTCAAAAATGTATAATTTAATCAAAATAGTATCTAAATAAGCATGAATATACTTACTGCAAAATACTGATTCTCTGTTAAAATTTTTCTGTTCGTAGTTTTACTATGGGGCTAATATATAGGTAAGAATATCTTAAAATGAATCAGGTTTTCTTGTTATAAAACTAAAGCATAAGAAGCACATATTTTGGACTAATTCCAGCATAAGATGAATAAAAATTCAGTTTCTAATGTGTGCCAACCTTCAATGAAAATGAAAGATAATTATATCCTTGATTTCCAAACACAGGTAATGTGACTAATGTCACTGAGACATCATCGTCAACTTAGGCGACTGAATTTCTGAGCCCTTAGGACTTCAAGATCTCATAAGTTCTGCAAACTATGACTTTGCTTCTAAGATAGGGCCTCAAATGAACTCAACAGGTAATTTTGTTGTATTTCACAGAAGTTCTAATTTTTTATTTCCAGAATCAGGTACCAACTCACCAGTTTGCCTTTCATATATTGGTGGATTGCATATATTTTTTAGTTTTCGTGTTATATCTTTATATTTTTATTCCATATTTCCTGGGTACAGAGACATCATTGATAACTGGATTAGATATATCATTAATAACAACTTTGGTTATAGTGGTTCACACCTGTAATCCTAGCACGCTGAGAGACTGAGGCAGTTAGATCACCTGTGCTTAGGAGTTCGAGATCAGCCTGAGCAAGAGCAAGACCTCATCCCTAATAAATAGCCCGGTGTTGTGGTGGTCATCTGTAGTCTCAGCTACTTGGGAAGCAAAGGCAAGAGGATTGTTCCAGCCCAAGAATTTGAGGCTGCTGTGAACTATAACATCAAGGCACTCTGCTGTGGCTGACAAAGTGAGACTGTCTCAAAAAAACAAAATTTTGGTGAAAAAATAGCAATCCCAATTTTAAGATACTTCCCTTTTAAGAAATGTTAGAATGCTTTTATTTCTTAAGTGCATCTTGGTAAAAGATTATACGCATGATTGTGTCTCCTCATCTCACCCTCATCCCTGGAACAATTTATTTCTGAAATAATATTGGAACAGATTAGTAGAGTAAATCTATAAATGAATCTCATTTGAAAATTAGAAGTAACAACTCATTCCCTAAAAGGAACAATTTCTTCTCTCATCACAAATATCAAAAGCTGTCAATTCCAAGATTGTTTAGGCTAGATTAGTGATGCTACTATCAACAGTTTGACAGAATTGGTTTGGGGGGCCAATATTATTGGCAGCTCAGGATGGTTTCCTATCTTTGTACTTGCTCTGAATTGACAGCTAGTGAGTAGTTGTCCTCATTACATTTTATCATTTAGAAAAAGGAAAAAAAAATTATATATATAATTTGTATAATAGAAGGGAAGTTGTATTTGTTGCTGTCAATATGTTTCCTAACGTGTTTTTCCCCTCAAGAAGGAAAAGTTAGCCATCTTGTCCATTTAATCTGATGCAACTATATTCTCACTGTGCATTTAGCAATTTCCTCAAACATATTTCCTCTGTGCTCTGCTGACTTAATAACATAGCATAAGAAAGTATTTTAGTCAGTGATATGGAACTGGTAGAGTACTTTTAGCTTGTACAGAGGGCTTTCATATTTAATATTCTTTTTTATCCCACAAACATTTTCATTATTAGAATTAGACTGAAGTTACACAACCAAGAAGCCCAGTTATGTCTATTTTCAGCATAATCTCAACTCTAACCAGCTCAGTGACTTTTTAAAGGGTAAATTCAATAAATTGCTATACTCTTCACACCAAACACACAGCCTGTCAACACTCTACCAGTTAAATATTTTAATCGCAAGCAACAAAAAGCAACTTTGCCTAACTGAATTTTAGAAAAGGAATATGACATAGCTCACAGAAACAAAGGAACAGCCAAAGAACTAGATCCCATAAAGAAAAAGAATAAGAGCAGTTCCAATGACCTGGATAACTGGAACTAATACATCTTCTCTTCAGATGCTTCCTCTGGTGATAGAAAAACTCCTATACATTTTGGTCTTTAGTCTTAGTTCAAGTTTATAATTCCAAGTAATTCCAGGGATATTCTTGAAATTTACTAAGAAGCGGTGAGTCATGTTTTTGGACAAATGACATTGCAATAGTATCTCACAGTAAAGGAAAAACCCAGGTGCTGACATCAGAAGGAGGAAGGTACACTGGTGAAGCTAAAACATTTGCCAAAAATAAGCACACCAGTTAATCTTACATCAACCCCATAAAGTATTTCAGATGACTATGATTACCAAAGTTAAGGATAAGAACATTGAGACAAAAGGAAATTAGAAAGTTAGACAAATATTCAGAAAAAAACAGAATGATATCAAATTTCATTTTTATGTTCTTTCTAACATACATTTGGTGCCACAGTATACATTAATAATGTTTGGCACAATTTGTAAATGCAATTCGGATTCTTAGCATAAGTATTAGAATAAGGGGGAAATTCACTTCCAGAAAAATCAACATTAGTGAAAAATCTACTTTAGAATGCTTATTTTTTGTCACTATCAAATACAAAAATATGGTTCAAATCATCATGATGAATAGAGTTCTATGTAAAAATTTTTCTCTGGTGGCTTAACAGGGCCCAGAAATGTTTTATTTTTCTAAAAATGAATAATGAGCACATTGCTAATTATCATTTTTTAAAACTAAAAAAAATATATAAAAGATTCTAGGTACTACTTTGTGCATATTAACCTCCTATCACACACAGTAATTCTATGATGCAGGCTCCACCAGTCCCACCATTTAATGGATGAAGAAGTTGAAATATCAAAAAATGGGTGCCATTATCTCTGTTTTACAGATAAGAAAATAAAGAGCGTATAGCCAAAGATTGAAAAGGTACAGACAAGAATCCGATGATGGTGCTTTTCAGCCTGACAAACATTTTAAGTGCCAGTATTATTTATTTTCTCAATCAAAATCACTCCAAAAATCTTACTGTTATTTTGCTCATCAATATACTTCTTTGAATGATAAGAATAAGTAAAATTTAGCTAATTCCTTTTGGAAGATTTACTACATTTCCAGCTACCACCTAAAACACCACCAGCACCAGAGCAAATATAAGACTAGGTCACAGAAAACAATATTATTAAATAATGTCATAAAACCATCCAAAGAAGTAATAATCTTGTCAATAATTATTTTTCCAGTTAATATAACAATTTCCTTAAAAACTGAGTCATCTCTTAAGAGGTGGTTTCATTATGAATCATCCTGCCTAACAAATCACAATATATTTAACAGAATTTTGAAGCAAGTCTAAGGACAATGGTGTGTCCTCCTGAAAATTTGGGTGCAAGCCTGGTGGAGAAAACATCTGTAAGCTGTCATTCACTGGAGTTGATAGTGTATGAATTAGAAGAAAATCATATTTCTTTGGCAAACAGTCAGGAAATAAATTGTACAGAATGCCCTTGCATAATGTCTGTTTTTTGAGCATGAAAGCTATAGAAGTTACTGACTCCCAAGCGATACTGCTTAGAATAGTGCCCTCTTGGTAGGATCTTCATGGCCAATAATTTCATATTTCACCTTATTAGGTAGTAAATAAAGTGTTGAATGTCAATGACAGTAAAATCTCCACAGTTGACCCTCTACCTATATTGATCATCTCCTTAAGTTGGCCTGATTTTCATAGAACAGACATGCACCACATGTACTCAGTGTACAGTGGGCCTAGTTCCTTATGTTGACCACCTTCGTGTGTGGGCCAGTTTATTACAATCCCTTGGGTGG
Source organism: Perodicticus potto (assembly GCA_963574655.1). NCBI lineage: Eukaryota > Metazoa > Chordata > Mammalia > Primates > Lorisidae > Perodicticus > Perodicticus potto. Next base: position 5,123 of record CAUYRH010133444.1, read on the forward strand.
TCAACTTGCAAAGGTTCTACTGTATGTATTTACCATAGCATTGGTGCTACTGGTACGGAAGAGGACATAACTGCTTGCCAAACAGAGCTCATCTCACCCATCAAAAGTTTTCAAGTTATAATCACTCACATTTTCACATGAAAGATAAATGAGAACTATAGCCCAGGATGTAGGAGGGAGGAGGGAGGATGGGAAGGGAGGGAGAAGGTTTGATGGAGGGAGGGTAAATGGTGGGACTATACCTATGGAGCATATTGCAAGGGTACGTATCAGATCTATTAAGTGTAGAATATAAATATCTTAACACAATAATTAAGTAATTGAGGTGAAACCTTAGATTAACTAATTTGATCTAAGCATTCCAAATTATATATAAAATCAGCACATTGTACTCCATAAGTGCATTAAGGTATACATGAGCTATGTGTCTATGATTTAATAAAAAAAAAGTTTTCAAGTACGTGGAAAGGCTAAATTTTACTTAGTATAATATAACTAGTAAAGACAATTTCCAGCCTTTCCTTTTAATTACCAGGGCCCTTCTCATATAGTCTCTCTGAATCAACCTCATTTTCTTTTTTGTACTTAAGACTAGCCAGCATTAAGAGACAGATGGAGGACTCCAATAAATAACATTGAATATTTATTTGTTTGAGCAGTTATAAATTTTCTTACCTCCAATAGTCTGAAATTTCAAAGTACAAACTATCACATGTTAAAAAATATTGTTAAAGCAATGAAGACCTCATTTCAACAATACTGTAACAGCATTTTTCTAGTAATTCCAGTCAACATGAAAAAAATGACTTTCTTTGCCAAAAGGTATTTTTTCCTTTAAAATTATAAATATTTTAAAGTAAAATAAGTTGTATAATTTCTCTGCATGCCAAATGCTTGAGGAACTTACAGGGTTTTTGTTTGTGTGTGTGTGTGTGTTTGTGTTTTATGCTCAAGGCCTCCTACTGGTCTTGGCATGTAAAGAGTTTTAAAAAGTATGTGTTGAATAAATGAAGATAGAAACATGTAGACACAATTATGCATAAGTAAAATATTTCAATATTGTTAAATTGTTATGCCTAGGTAAGTGATCGTTTTTTTATCTCCCACCCACAGTTAATCTACTGCTCAATAGAGATTGTTGAATGGCTAGGAAGCTGCGTGTGCTACTGAAAGTTTCATTATATTGACTAAATATTCCTGTCTTTTTCCTTCTCAACCAAAATTTATAAGAGAAGAAAACACATTCATCCAGGCATGGTAAACCCATGCTATGGAGAAAGAATCTGTGGATACCACACCCATCTTTTCTTCTTACCTGTGACCGAGAGTAGAAGAATTCAGATATCGAAACAGTAGTTTTCAAATGCTGTGTCATGGACCCCTCGGGGGCAGCCTCACCAAGCTAGGAGAATACAGAGTAGATGACATGTGGGCCATTACCATTCCCTCCACCAAATTTCAACATGGAAAATATTTATCTTTATATTGCATATATAACAGCCTAGGAAAAATTGCCTTTGGAAAAAAAATAGGGGATGGTAAAAATTTAGGTCACTTATCTAAATAAGATCCGTTTCCTTTAAAGTAACAAAGTTGAATAATTATGCATTTATTATACTATTGCAGCCACTAAAACCACTTTGGACACTTTGCTGGAAAGTGCCTTTAGACAAAGTAGACCAAACTTTTGAATTTCTTCTTTGATGAAATATCTTTAGTTCTTAAAGTTGTCTGACTTACAAAGCAGTCAATTTGTTCAGACCAGTTCTGATGTTCAAGACAGAATTAAGCCAGATAATTAATATCATGTTTGATCAAATGTAACAATAAAGCAATGAGATGTGCAGTTCCCACATGGGTAAGGACTAAGAAGGTGTTGAGGATGGCGCGGATGCCATTCAGCATTGCTCATTTATTTATGCAGTTCAAAATCTTGAAAAGGATAGGATAGTTAGCTTAGAATGTTTATATGACCAAATTGTTCTAAATCTTCTGGTGACTTAACAGGTTAAAAAAGAAAGAAACAGACCTTCAGTCATAAGAACAAAGTGAATAAGAACTTTTGTCATTTGAGTTTGCTACCAATTCTCTAAGAATTTCCAATAACTTCAAGGCATTTTTTGATAATGGGAAACTTAGTTGATAGGCTAAATAAATTTTAATTATTAACTTGTATTTATTAATAATGTGTACTATTAGTAGCTTCAATTTCATAAGTCTATAATCAAAGTCATGAAACAGGTCTTTAAACCTATTATCTCATTTGATCTCCACAACAAATCTTGCCCAAAATCACATGCCTTATTTGTGGTAAAAACTAAGTGTACTAATTCACATTCTCCATGCAGGTTTCTGCTCAAATCTTTCCTTCCTAACTTCTGGCATTTTCTATCATGGACTTGTTTTGTTTTGTCTTTCTCCAACACTTATCTCCCTTAATAAATTATACAGTTGTGTCTCCTTCCTACCTCTAAACTCTCGGAGGTAAGAGCAGTATTTTTTTTGTTTTGTTTCCTACTGCATTTCAGTATAAGCTAACAATGTCTGGCCAATAATATGTCTAAGAATCTATTTAATAAATAAATGGATGAAAGATTGCTGAATCAATGAACAAATGAGAAAATAGACATAGATTCCTCTCTTCTTCAATACCAGATGTTTTCGCTACACCATGCTGCTTCACATTTTCAAATACATTTTATTAGTTCCAAAAGCATCAAATTTACTGCATTTCCCCCTATTGCCCTAAAACCCTCATTCCCCCAAACCCTGCCCATCCTATTAATAAGACAGGTAGGAGACCTGAATCTCTAACTGGAAGTGACTGTGAGTGCCCTATTGTCATAGAAAACCAGAACAAGGATTGTGGCAGTCAGCTGCCCCTCGAGAGAGGAGTCCTTACACCTTGTAGTACTAGAAAAATACCAGAGGAAGGCTGACACATTAGAATAAGGGTAGAAGAAAAAGAAAGTGTGAGTATAATTCTTAAACTCACCAATATCACAATTTTAACCCACCCAATGCGTGTCAGACCAGCCCATCCATTGCTTGCTGGATATAGTCCAGAAAATAAAGTAGGCTTATAAGGAAAACTTACGGGACATTGAAGTAGCACAAGAAATACTTTAGAAGGCAATAAAAAGAAAAACTTTTAATGAAGGGAGATTAAATAAAAGGCAGGAACTGTATAGAAACTTGTTAAAGAAAAATATATTAAGCAAAAGAGGGCTATTTATTACATGCAATAGTTCAATTAAAGTTGAACTATTGATTTCAGAAATCTTATCTCCATAAATAAAATGGAGAAAAGATTTTAAAAATTAATAATGCAATGGAATGGGATCACACTTACAGTGCATCTTACAAGGGTACAAGTGAAAATTACTAAATGTAGAATATAAACGTTTTCATATAGTGCTTAAAAGGCCATGAAGGCTATGTTAAATAGTTCAATGAAAATATTTCAGATTGTATATGAAGTCAGCACCTTGTGCCCCATGATTGCACCAATGTACACAATTATGATTTAATAAAAATTAAAAAAAAAAGTAAATAATGCAATGGAATAGCAAAATACAACAAAAATTACATTGTTGAACTGGAAAATTGGTTCAGAAATATAAGAAAATAGAAGAAAAATGAGAAAAAAGAATAATGATTAAGAATACAAAAAGAAGTGTCAAAATCTATTCATTCAGAAAACAAATTGAGAGAATAAAAAGCACAAGAAGGGGATAAAATAGTTGTTAAAATTATAACCAAGAATTTTTCTAAAACCAAAGGTGGCTTTATGTTAGGCCTCAATTTGAACGGGCTCTGTGGAAAAGAAAATTCTCTATACCAAATTCTTTCACTGATTTCCTGGGCACATAGGAAGATTACATTTTCCATTCTTCTCTTTGTATATAGATAAAGGTAATTAACTAATTCTAGATCAAAGGAGACTGGGTACCGAAATGACCATATGAGCAACTGCAATACACCCCTCTTGAATTATTAAAATAAGCAGAAAATTGTTTCAAAACTAGAAAATATTAGAATGTTACAGTCAATGACTACTCTTGTGAACTTGTCTACAAAGAGACAGCAGGACAGAGGCAAGAGAATGGGGCATAGAAATTGAGAATAAAAGAGAAACCTGCATCAATGAATATTGAATAAAATGTATTCTCATGTATACAAGAAACATTCCAAAAATCCATCATGTAATACACTCCAAATAATGTGCCAACATATCCAAAAGCATCCCTGTCTTACAGGTTATATACTTAAACTATAGAGCAAAATCATTGCAGAGAAGTTGCAAAAGAATAGCTTTAACACTATCAAATGCTTATAAATTTCTAAAATATACACAGCTGATAGTGAGAAAGGACTCTGAGTGTTACTTGAGGATGAAAGCATCACGTTTCAAAGAAAGTCAGATGCAACTAAAATAGTAATTTCAGGGAAACATATTGTTGTAAATGCATTTATTAGAAAATAAATAAGCAAAACAATAAAACTAAGAACCTAGAGTAGTTAAATCAAACTCCAGAAGAAAAAAGCAAAATAGTAAACATAAGGAATTATAAAAAAACCAATACAGTAAACTCAAAAACCAAAAAGAAGAAAATTAACAGTAATAGTAAAATGTTGCAAGTAAATGAAATGAAGAAAAATAGAAATAATTACCAACCAGAAGATAATCTTTTAAAATGATAGTCAATTCTCTGACAGATAGATCAAGAAGAAAAGATAGTAAAAGTAGAACAAAGTGCGAACTAGCTAATACAAAGGAGATTTTAAATCGAATAATGTTATAAAGATAAACTATGCAACAATAAACGTGAAAACTATGAAAGAAGTAGTTTGTGGGAAAATATGTGATATCAACACAATACACAATAATTAATAGAAAACTTGACAAAAATACAATTTAAAAAGTTAAATAAATTAGTACTTCCATTCAAACTATCACCAGCTCTACAAAAAAGCCTTGTACCTAATATTTGAAAAATAAAATATACAGTATTTGAGGAACAATTCCTCCTAAATTAGATAAATTATTTTATAAAATATAAAAAAACCTTTTGAAACTATTGCAATAAAATCTTAATATCAAAAGTCAAAGGTCATTAGAAGATTACAGATCAATTTCACTTATGAAATTTTTTTAAATCCTAAATAAAATACTAGTTAACTCATTCCAATAATATATGAAAAAGCATTGAATCATATCAAGAAGTTTCTATCGTAAGAATGCAAGGATTCAAATATGTAAAAAATATATTTCATCATATCAATATAGGTGGCAAAAGGAAAAATTCATGATTATCTTAGTAGATAGAAAATCATTTATTGATTTCATCTATCCATAACAAAAACTTTTAGAAAGAAGGAAATTTGCAAAGTCTGATTAAATCTATCTACAATTAAATTTCAAATAATCATCATACTTAATGGAAAAATTTATAATTTTTATTAAAATTAAAAACAAAATTATTGCACTACTAAAAGTTCTGCTAAATACCTAAATAAAGAACTTGCCCTTCTTATCTTAGGACACTGTAATACAGTAAAAAAAAAAAAAAAATGGGACCAAAATAGATTTAAAAACTATTAAACCATAATAAATGATGGAGATTGCATAATAAATTGGCAAAGAATATGAGATGATGTAGGAAATAGTTTTGAGCACATTGTGAAAAACAAGATACCAGATTTTTATCATGTAAAAAATAAATTCTAGATGAATAATGGTCTAAATGTGAAAGATAAAGCTAAGAAGAAAACGTAGGAGAATTTTTGTATGACTGATATGGGAAAAAAATTTTAAAAGGACTAAAAGGAAAAATTGAAAAAAAAAATTGATGGTTTTACAAAATCATAATTTGTTTACTCCATTAATGGACACTACTCTAGTAATGGACAGTGCAACCAGACAGATAAGAAATTTTAGAAGAGATACCTGCCATATAAATTATCCAGGGAAAGAGCTTCCTTGAAGCTGGGCACGGTGAGACTGGGGAGAGAGGACTTCAGGCATCTCTGGCAGGCGGGATCTGTCCAGAAACTTCCCTTTGGGGACACAGGGAGACAGTGTGAGGCTTCTGGACACCGCGAGGAAGGCAAAAGTGGCAGATATTGGGCAAGTGGTTGCGTCTGTTCATTGGTCTGATCTTGTCGGTGGCTGTGGGTGGGGTAACAGTGGGACCGCAGGCTGGAAAGGCCTTGCCTATGAGCTGTTTGGGTTTCTTTTGGACTTGGCACTTGGCTGAACTGCCTTGGGAGAACTTGGGCAGGAGTGCAGGGGTTTTTGAGTGTTGTCTGGGGCACCAGACTGGGCCACTGAGCCAGACGGAGCTGCCAGTGTTTGGTGGTGGGCCATTGTGGGAAAACTGCCCTGGCAAGCTCCACCCTCAGGGTCGCAGAACAGGCATCTTGCAGGAGCAAGTAATCTAGTGACTGAGCAGCATAAAGGTGGGGATGGAGACGCCTTGCAGGCATAGCCCTCAGAAGCACTGGGTGAGACCGATTTTGGCACACTGGGTAAGTGGATAGCCACTTAAGGAGTGATCTCAGCCACAGCGCTCTCCTGGGAAAGCTTCTGCTTAGCCCAAGTTAGCAATTTAAAGTGTCTTCTAAGCAGGCTGAGGAGGATTTAAGCTCTCCACCATGCAGGGTTTGAGAAATCATTAGAAACACAGGGTCATTCCCTACAAAGATCCAGTAACAACAGAGTAATTCTGCCAGGGTCTGATCTGGGAGAGACACCTCCCCAACTCTGAGGACAGTCATAGGCAACAGTGAAAAATAATCATGAGGTGGAATCAACAGAAAAACTCTGGCAATATGAATAACCAGAGTAGGTCAACTCCCCCAAGGAA
>CAUYRH010133448.1:0-48915 GCA_963574655.1 Perodicticus potto
CACTCTGAAGAAAGTGCTGTGGCATCGCAGCTCACAGCAACCTCCAATTCCTGGGCTCAAGCGAGTCTCCTGCCTCTGCCTCCCAAGTAGCTGGGACTACAGGCGCCTGCTACAACGCCCGGCCATTTTTTGGTTGCAGCCGTCATTGTTGTTTGGTGGGTCCAGGCTGGATTCGAACCCGCCAGCTCAGGTGTACATGGCTGGCGCCTTAACCCGTTGAGCCACAGGCGCCGAGCCAGCTAAAAATTTTCAAATTCCAAGTGGTAACTAAATGATTCATAAAAATCAATGAATCGTCCAGCATTATTATCTTTTAAACAGAGTATCACATGTAGTAAGGGCCATTTCTGGTTTCCCAACTTTTTACTCTTTCTCTCTCATTCACACACACACACACACACACTTACTTTGTCACAATATAAAATATATTTTTTTTCCTGCAGATCATCATCAAAGACACATTGCATATTTCACAGTGTTTCCCTATACCTATTAAAATCTCTAAAATGTTAATTAACCCTTACTAGCAGCTACAAAATATACCTAAAATTTCGGTTAAATTGACATGACTTCAAAATTCCCTCTTGGGACATACTTTTGGAGAAAAATATTAATTGCTACTAAATTTTTTTCTACTTAAGAAGCTGTCAAAATTAATGCGTTATTAAAAATATTTGGAAATATCTAATACTTTGAGGAAGGTAATTCCAGATGTCTTGAAGAAAACTTATTTAGAAAGAATTTTGACACCTTGAAATAAATATTCCTAAGTGAACAAATTCAGTCCTCCTCAAAGACAGTATCAATAAATATGAATTAAAAAATCTCCTCCACACCCAATTTCCTTCTACAATACTCCAGCCATAACATACCTGCTCTTTTTCTTTCAATAGTTGCTCAAAAGCAAGAGCCTTCTCCTTCATTGAGTGACACTCAAACTCTTTTTCTCGCAGCATCATAGAAAATTTCATATTAGTCTCTTGTAATGCTTGATATTCTGTTTCCTTTCCCCTAGATGTTTCTACTATTTTTTCATTTTCCCCTTTTAATTTACTAATATCCATTTCTAAAATTAATATTCTCTCTTTCAGGTTTGTTACTGCCTGCCTCAAAAGTTCATTTTCGTTTACTTTGTTAGTGAAATTTTCATTTGAAGAAAGTAACTGATCACTTTTGGCTTTGATTAGGAGGTCTTTTTCCTTAAGTAATTTTTGTAAAACATCCTGTTTCTCCTTTAGCTGCCTCATTTCTGAATCAGTTTGTTCGTATTTTTTTCTTTCCATATCTGAAGTGGCAGCAATCGAGTCAGACAATCTGTGATTATTTTCCTGAAGAGTTTTAATTGTTGCATCTTTTTCTTGCAATGATTTCCTGAGCTCTCCTATCTCTTGCTGAAGAAACTGAGAAGACTCACTTGATACAGCAGACGTACTTACTGTAAGTGACTTTGCTGACTGAGGAGTAAGCGATGCTCCAGAAGAGAGCTGGGGTGAAATAATATCAAGTTTTCCTAAAAGAAGATCCTTGGTATTACACAGCTGCCCTATGCTGTGTTGAACTTGTGCTAATTCCTGCCCAAAGGTTTTTAGTTTGGTTTCATTCTGCTCATAACTTTGGATCAGGCCAGTATAGTCCACTTGTAATTTAGAATTATTATCAGTCTCAACCAAAACTTGTGCCTGAAGTTGATGAAGTTCTTCCTGAAGCTGAGCTGACTCATGTTGCATGTTCTGCACTGTGGTCATCACCTGCTGTTTCCACTCTTCCATTTTCTTCACTTGCTGTTTTAATTTATCTCGTTCCTGCAGGAGCTCCTCAAACTGATTACTGTTGACACCTCCAACCTCATTACTAGAGCTAGAGGTTTGTAAAACTGCCAGTAAAGTCTGACATTTCTGACTTAAGGCATCTATTTCAATGTCTTTTTCTCGAATGATACGTGATAAATTTTGAACAGTTTCTCTAAACATATCCTGGCCACTGCTTTCAAATCTAGCAGACAGTTTTTTATTTTCATCTTGCAGCTTATTGAGAGCTGCTTCTTTGGCAGCAACTATATCCATCATTTTGTGATATTCTGTTTTTAGATGGCTATTTTCCCTTGTTTTCTCATTGAAAATAGCTAATACTCGTTCTTTTTCCATAGCATAGGCCTGCAGTTGCTGTTGAAGGTCAACAATATCTGGGTTATAGGAAGCTGAGGAAATTCTAGCATGAAGAGCTTGTATCTCTAAATCTTTCTGCTGGATAATCTGAGTTAGTTTACCAACCTCATCTCTGCACAACTGATCAATCTGCTTAGTTAAAGATATATTCTTTTCATTTAGAAGTTTAATCTCTAGTTCTCGTTCTTTTATTCCTTTCACTAACTTTTCAGTTTCAGCTTTAGATAAATCATGCTTTTCACTTCCATTTTCTATATTAAGGCTCTGAACTTTTGTTTCTTGAAAAATATCAGAATTCTCTGTTTGAATGTTCTGTCTTTCTTCATGCAATTGGGTTTTGATTTGCTCAATTGTTTTTTGTAAATTCTTAATTTCCTCTTCTTTCTCTAAAAAGAGCGCGGTGTGGGTGACATTCATCTGCTCATGCTGGCTTCTAAACTCATCCATTTCCTTCTTCTGCTCCTGTAAAGACTGAAGTAGTTGCATCTTATTCTGGTTTTGATCTTCAATTATCTTTTGATAATGCTGAATTTCTTTTTCAAGACGATCCTTGATTCTATTCAGCTGAGACACCTCAGAGTCTAGTTCGGTGAAACTGTCAACGATTTTAGGGTCGGCCACAGGAGCAGCTTCAGTCTGCTGCTCCCTGAGTTGTTCCAGTTCTTCTTGTAGATGATTGTTTTCTTCTTTCATGGATCCAAGACGTCTATCCCTTTCCTCTAAGGTCTGCTTCAAAATTTCATTTTTTCTTAAGGCCTGAATATATTCCCCTTGCAGCTCTGAACTTTTTTCTTCAAGTTTTTCAATAAAAATTTCTTTCTCATGTGTAAGTTGTGCCAATCGCTTCTGCTCTTCTAAATTAGATGACAAAATGTTCTTAGTTTCTTTATGATTGGCATCCATTTGCTCAATATTCTTTTTGAGTTCTGCTATTTCAAAGTCTTTCTCTTGATTGAGTTTAATCAGACGTTCTTGTTCTCGCTGTAAGGCAGAGGCATTCATATTACGTGCATTGGACAGTTCTTCAATGGTTTGCTCATATTTGTTTGCTTCTTCCAACAGTCTCTTCTCAGCCCGACACAACTCTGCTTCTATCTGTTCTTTTTCCATTTTTAGAGTCTCCACAATAGTACTGTTTTCCAGAGAAATCTGTTTGTTACCAGCAATAGATTCTTCCAATTGACGTCTTACATCTTCACATGCTAAAACCAACCTTTCATTTTCCATTTTGAGATCAAAACCGATTTTCTTTAAATTTTCATTGAGCTGTTCTAGTTCTGAAAGATTTTGCTTTAAGTTCCTAACTTCAGCTTCTCTTTCTTTTAGTAAGTTATTCTTAAAATTACTGCTAGAGTCTTGATTAAGAGACTGAATTAACTCAATTCTGACTCTAGAAAGCTCCTCTTCCTTGTGTCTAACATTTTCCCTTAGTTCAAAGTTCTCCTTCTGGGTATTCAAATTATTTTCTTGTGATTTATTTAGCTGGTCTACTAAATCTTCTACTTTATCCTCAAGCTTCTGCTTGGTTAAATATAAATCATTTATAACCAGTTCACTTTGAATTAATTTTTCTTTCTGCACATCTAATTCTTCAGTAATGTTTATTTTATCATCTTCAAATTGACAAACTCTCTTTTTCTCATCATCTAGATCTTGTTTCAGTTTACTGATGATACTATCTCCTTCATTTCGTTGTTTTGATAGTTGATCTTTTATCAAAATCATGTGCTGAAAGAAAAAATAATTTGCTAGTAATGTCACAGTTTCTCATTTTACTACCCAAAATTTTATAAAATTTCATACATAATAGAATAATAATCTCAGATATTTCTAATTCTTTTTAAAAATAATTTTTCTCTACCACAACATCCCCACAAAATTATTTGCTAACTCTTACAGCAAGTCAATTTTGCCATTTTTTTTTATTTTATCATTTTATGGATAAGGATTTAAAGCCAAAGACAATAAATTATATGTTATTTTCAACTCTTAAAACACTAGCACAGGAATCAACAAAGTATATAGTCCATGGGCCAAATCAGATCTGATGCTTGTTTTCATGGAGCAAATTTTACTGAACACAGCCAAACTCGTATGTTTATATATCTTAACAGCAGAATTGAGTAGTTACAACTAAGACTATATGTACTACAAAGCCAAAAATATTTACTACAAAGCATTTTACAAAATAAGCTTCTCAACCTCTATGACTAGAGCATTAATAAACTGAAACATTAATTAAAATCACAAAATTAAATTACAACCATTAGTTTTTACACACTGATCGTATTAAGTCTACCTCACTGTCCTTAATATAGTAGTATTACCTTTGTGGCTGCTTGGTTTTGTTTGTCCAGTTCTTCTAACTCAGCTATCAGTATTTCCTTTTCGGTCATACTTTGATTAAGTTCTTGTTCCTTTGCCTCCAAATTAAGTCTTAAGTTGTGTAATTCTGAATCCAAACTCATGTCTCTCATAGCCGTACTTTTGATTACTTCATATTCATTGTTCAATTTTAAAAGTGATATCTGAAGTTCTTCCTGAAATGATAAAGGGAAAAAAAACAACAATACTGTCAAAACAAAAAGGAGACATCAAAAGACTAAAATATATACATGTGTATATGTGCATATATATATACATATATATATATAAAAACATAACTTGAAAATCTATTGTAAATGCTCTGTATTGGAAACATTACTGAACAATACCTCAATAATGATATACAAACAACTACAGTCTTTGTGTGCTATTTTATTTGCAGCTTCAAACAAAACATTTCTATAACCTAGACAAGATGCAATGATTATATGCTTGTCTTCTAGTTCCAATTTCTTTCTACAAAAAGTCCCCATTTGCGACTTAAATTCCTTAATTTTAATTCCTTAATTAAATTCCTTAATTAAAAGAGCCTGATATAGACCTCAAAAAAGAGATCCAACAAAATTATTATTAAAGCATCTCCATTACAATTCTTATTTACTTCTAACTCAAAAGTTTATTCTAAACTACATCTGAAAGATGGAAATAGCATTTCCTTATGTCTTTGTAAAGTTATCTATTCAATTAGGAGAAGAACAAACATTTTAATTCAGGTGGATCTTGTGATCATACACAGCCTTGTAGGTACTTTTGGCATCCTTAGTAAGAAGAACCAAGGCAGACGTAGTTCAAGAAAGTGTTACAACGGACTACTTAATACCAAAAGAAAGGAGAAATAGCTACCAGGAATAGCTACACAATCCAAAAAGATCATAAAAAAATTACAGGTCCTGCTATCAGCTATACACAAAGAGGTCTGCAAACTAAACCTAGGTCAACCTGATAAAGAGCAGAATAAAAGAGAAGAGTAATAGAACAAAGAAAAATATGCCTGTAAAATACAGGAATTAAAAAATGACTGGGAGACACTATTAGCATTTAATAAGTAGAAAAAGGGACAGCAAGAATCAAATAGTACATAGGACAGGGGACACAACTAAGAATTTTCCCACTTAACACCAACAGCGCCTCTCTTTGAGCAAAACATTGCTTAAATGCTAGTGTGGAAAAATGCTGAAAACAATGTCAAGATATCTACATGAAAGAATAGTACTGATGGTATCTGACATTTGTCCTTTTAAAAGCTATTTATATATATATATAATCACACATGCATAGATATAGCCTGGAAAGAAATACCAGAAATTGGTAAGAGACCAAGCAAAAGAGGTACAGAGGATATACCACTTATACTATCTGCAGTTTGTCAATATATATTACTGAACACATATATCATTAAGTAGGTATTACTTTTAAAAAGCTAAGAATTTAAATTGAGTTAAGATACCGGCCTTTAACTTAGTAATACCAGCTTACAAATGTCCTATATTTAAGCACCTGCCTTAGCCAAAGAATCACCCCAAAGTGATACAAACCAAAATACCTCTCCCCAGACACACTCTTTAGTCCATCCTTGCTAAACAAAAAAAGACCTGATTTCCACCACTGAAATTGCCCCTCTTTACCCCTTACCACTAAAAAATTCCTGTCCACCACAACAGACACATTCTGAGGCAGACAAACTCTATATACAGTCATTTCAGTATGCTACTCCAGACAGCCCAATCCACCAGTGCATGCTGCTGCTGTGAGGACTTCATCTGCAACCAAAACAAGGCCCCTACTTACCCTTCCTGTTCATATCAGTGTGCCTAACAACTTATCTCTAAACATAAACTCTGGCCAGTCTCATACTCTGAGCCTTGCCCAGGTACTTCAACTTGTCCTGACAAACATCAGTGAGATTAGCTTTCTCCTCAGGACTCTCAATAACTAAACATTTAATTTTGACAAAAACTGACCCTTAACTGTGAACTATAATATACACAGCATTTTAATTTTGCCCCCATTTTTACTGCACCCACCTTTTCTTGACTCAATAATGACTTCTCTTTTTCTAAAACTTGAACTTGCATTTTAAGTTTCAGATTGTCTTCAGTGAGACTGTTATCCTACAAAAAAGTTAAAGCCAGTGTTTTCAGATAATAAGAAATTTCTAGTTTACAGAAAAGCAGGCAAGCTATACAATTGTGTGCTTCTACTCAGTATTTCTTCTATGACATATAAAAATTATAAGAATGCAACACTGGGGTGGTGCCTGTGGCTCAAGGAGCAATGTGCCGGCCCCACCCATATACTGGAGGTGGTGGGTTCAAACCCAGACCTGGCCAAAAACTGAAAAAAAAAGAATGCAACACTGGACCACCTAAAGCAACAGTTCTCAACCTGTGGGTGGTGACCCACAGGGACTGTATTAAAGGCTTGTGGCATTAGGAAGGTTGAGAACCACTGACCCAAAGGCAGTCATTCATTTTAGACATTATGAGGATTTATCTGAAAATTATGGGTGGAGGGAGGGTAATTGGTGGGACCACACCTACAGTGCATCTTACAAGGGTACATGTGAAATTTACTAAATGTAGAATATAAATGTCTTAACACACTAAGAAAATGCCGTGAAGGCTATGTTAACCAGCTTGATGAAAATATTTCAAATTGTATATAAAACCAGCACATTGTACCCCATGACTGCATGAATGTACACAGCTATGATTTAATAAAAAAAAAATTATCACAAAAAAGTGAAAATTATTAGAAACTCCCTGAATTCCTTAAGAAAAATCAAAACTCATTCCTTATTTTGATATAGGATTGCTTCTACTGTCTCTATACATATAACATTTGTCCAATTAATCTTCAAAGAGACATACCTGCATTTTTCAATTATGAAAATCGTTTTTTTGGTTTTTTTTTCAGTTTTGGCCAGGGCTGGGCTTGAATCCACTACCCCAGTATATGGGGCCGGCGCCCTACTCTTTGAGCCACAGGCGCTGACCCAGAAACTTCTTAAATTATATCCATTTTATAATGTAAAAAGATAATGTTTCTGTTATTAATCAGAAAACATAAGATTACTAAGACAAAAGTTCCCAGGGTTAATTTATAAGACAAAAGTTCCTGGGGTTAGTTCACATGTATTTGTAAAACAAACAAACAAACCAAAACACACAAAATAAGCAAATTTTTCTTAGTAAACCAATTATAAAATCTTTCTCCCTTAAGTGTATTTACCTGGTTTAAACCAGTCAGTCTCATTATTTCCTTTTCTGCATCTGTAAAGACAAATCAATTTGACATTAAAATTATTTAGAATAACTTACTACTTCCTACCTTAAACTCAGGAATGCAACCCATTTAAAACAAAGCGTAATATCTAAGCACAATTAGCAAGCACTCACAATTCTGAGTGAACATTTTCATTTTATATTATTATTTGACTATATCAAATAAATAACATAAATGCCAGTTTAAAAGTATGTTGAAATCCAATTTTATGGAAAAGTATAAGAAAGAATTATAACTATTCTGGATGAGTCATAAGTTATTGCCTTGATAACAATACAAGTAACAACTATGTTTCAAAACAAGTTGATTAGTTTGAGTAGCAGGAAACAGTATTAGATCTAAGATCAAAAGAAAATAACTTAAAAACAATAAATATATATTTATACCACAAGAATACAACAATCTCTCCATTATTTAAAGTGCTTCGTGCTTGAACCCAAGAGTTTGAGGTTGCTGTGAGCTATGATGCCACCACGGCACTCTACTGAGGGCAACAAAGTGAGACTCTGTCTCAATTAAAAAAAGAGAAAAGAAAAAAAATAAATAAAGTGATTCAGACATGAGTGCTGATAAAAAGACCATTCAATCTGGTATTACAGATAGATCCATATGTAGAAGAGGTTCTAGAAGAGGAGCACAAAGACAATATCCTGAGTTCAACTGAAGTAACTGATTTAACATTCATTATGGTAATATTGAGCATTTACCGTTATTTTTTTATTTTTTTATTTTTTTATTTTTGAGACAGAGTCTCACTTTGTCACCCTTGGTAGAGTGCCGTGTTGTCATAGCTGACAGCAACCTCAAACTCTTGGGCTCAAGTGATTCTCTTGCCTCAGCCTCCCAAGTAGCTGAGACTACAGGCACCCGCCACAATGCCTGGCTATTTTTAGAGACGAGGTCTCACTCTGGCTCAGGCTGGTCTTGAACCTGTAAGCTCAGACAATCCCACCTCGGCCTCCCAGAATGCTGGGATTATAGGCGTGCCACCCGTAGTTCCAGTAAAAATAAAGTAAATGAACCACCCCGCCTAGCCCATTTACTCTATTTTTATATATAATATTTTATTTATAATGTTTATTACATTACTAAGAGGCCAGGTGGTAGACTAAAGCTAGAAGAATGTAGCCATTGCTCTCAAAGAGCTTATAATTCAGAAGAGCAAACAAACCAGCAGACCCATGATTATAATATAGTACAATATAGGAAGTACAGGTGCTGTGACAGCAAGAAGGATAAACATCTGGTGTGGTGGCTCACACCTGTAATCCCAGCCCTTGAGAAGCCACGACTGGAGAATCACTTGAGGTTAAGAGTTCGAAACCATTAAGAACTGGGCCATTAAGATATCAAATTAGTTGTGCATAGTGATGCGCACCTATAGCCTCAGCTACTTAGGGGGCTCGAGCAGAATGCTCACTTGAGCCCAGGAGTTTGAGGCTGCAGTGAGTTATGAATCCCATCACAGTACTCCAGCCTGGTAACAGAGCAAGACCCTGTCTCAAATGAAGGGCGGGGGTGAGGGTGGTGGTGGGGGTGGGAGGGGCAGCTAACAGGGGGAATGAATGGGGCCAGGGAAGTGGCAGCACTAGGTAATTCCCAGTAAATCAATACACTAATTGTTAGCTAAGAGAGACATAGAGATACACACAAAGAAAGCAGCAAATGCGGCTCGGCGCCTGTGGCTCAACGGGCTAAGGTGCCAGCCACGTACAACTGAGCTGGCGGGTTCGGATCCAGCCTGGGCTCGCCAAACAATGACGGCTGCAATCAAAACATGGCCGGGCATCGTGGCGGGCACTTACAGTCCCAGCTACTTAGGAGGCAGAGGCAGGAGACTTGCTTGAGCCCAGGAATTGGAGATTGCTGTGAGCTGTGATGCCACAACACTCTATCCAGGGTGACAGCTTGAGGTTCTGTCTCAAAAAAAAAAAAAAAAGAAAGAAAGAAAGCAGCAAATGCAAAGGAGGGGACAGAGTGAAGAGGCAACATTGCTCGTTGAAGGACCTACAGAAAGAAAGTTCAGTGTGGCTAAAGCTTAGAAAGTTGAGACAACAGGAAGAGTAAAAGCTGAAGAGGCAGACATGAACCAGATCATCATGGACACTGTATTTCCAACTAAGAAGTTTAGATTTTATCTTAAAGTTCACTGGGATACACAAAGTACTAAAAGCAAGGAAGTAACCTGCTTTGCATTTCAGAAAAATTATTCTGGCTGTATAACAAAAAAAAATGGATTGAAGAAGAAATTATGAAGACCAGAGAATAAAAACAACTGACATTTTATATTTACTATTGACCATATATTGTTTTAAAAAGAATGTCGTCACTAGTAATTTATAGAAATCCTCATTACTACAACAACTAGGAGGAGGATACTATATTGTTTTCTCCAACTGATGAATGAATAAATCAAGGCATAGAGATATTAACTTGCCTAAGGCCAACTAGTTAGTCACACAGCTTGAGACAGTCTCACTCTGTTGCCCCAGGCCAGCGAGCAGTGGCATGAGGCTAGCTGACAACCACCTCAGACTACTGGGTTCAAGCAATCCTCCAGTTGCCTGCCACAACACCCAGATAACTTTTCTATTTTTCAGCAGACTAGGTCTTGCTCTTGCTCAGGCTGGTTTCAAACTCCTGAGCTCAAATGATTCTCCTGCCTTGGCCTCCCAGAGTGCTAGGATTATAGGCCTGAGCCACTGCACCTGGCCAACCACCATGCCATACTGCACCATTGAAAGATCTACTATAGTGGACATAGACAAAAAGCAATTGTAATTGGCTGAAATAATTCCATGGCAATGAAATGGAAAAAGGGGGAAGGACTAGGGCAATAGGTCTTTTTTTAAAGCAAATAAACTCAAATGAATCACTCAATATGAAAAATGAATATCAGTTTATTTATTTATTTTTAGAGATAGGGTCTTGTCTGTCATGCAGTGGCACAATCATAGCATACAGTAGCCTCAAACACCAGGGCTCAAGCAATCCTCCTGCCTCAGCCTCTTGTATAGCTCCAACTACAGAGATGTAGCTATTTTTTTTTTTTTTAAGGGATAAGGTCTCTGCATTGCCCATGTCCTGGCCTCAAGCAAGCCTCCTGAATTGCTGGAATTGTTAACTGTGAGCCACCATATCCAGCTTCATAAATTTATTTTTTAAAAAACAGAGCTACTTTGATTGAAGTCAGTGAGAAGCAAGTCCAGAACTCTACTACTCTGCCTTCCCTTTGCCTGCATGGCAGCTTCCCGGACTGATACACCTGTGTGAAACTCTAGCCCTGCTCTCGGAAACAATCCTGAAATATCACTGAACCAGACAGAGGCTAAATAGAATCTCCAGGACTTGCTAGGTAATGATGCCTGGCTTTTTGTTTTGTGAGGCTAGTAAATGCTATCAATCACCAAGGCAGGGAAAGGGATAGAAGGAGGAGAACATAGTGACTGTGAACCTAATCTTAGTTTGAATTTCCATGAGATGTATAGAGAGCTGGCCATCCAGATAAGGAGCTCAGGATAAACTACTGGGTAAGGGACACAGATTGGGGGTGGGGGTGGGGGTCACAAGCACGTAAGAGCTAGAAACCTCCAGAGGAGGAAAAAATGAGTTCATAAAATGAGTTAACACCAAGAAGAGAGGAGAAAGGACAAAATAAAACACATCTTTTCAGCAAAAGAGCTCCCTTTGTTTTCCTGGCACTGATATTTGGCCTATTTCATTTAATACTTATTTTTGTGCACAGAGTACTAACAGAGTAACTAAATACCATCTTGAGCATGGAGAATGGTAGAAGAACTATGACTCTTATCATTTAGGTTTCAATATCCAGATCATTTCAAAAGCAAAAAAAAAATTTGAGGAAGAAAAGCTGCATTCACTAACTGGAAGATCCAAGAGCTGATGAGTTCAAGTATTTACTTCTGTACAGATTAAAAGAAACAGAACCATACCTCTTCCCAACAATGTCTATGTTCATAAATATTTCTCAGAAATCCACTTGGCCTCCTAATTCAATGGGTTCCATGCAAATACTTAAAGGATAAAAAAGGGAGGTTGAGAAATACCTAGTCAATACATAATCCCTTTTTTAATAGAAAATTCCTATTTGCCATCAGTTAAATATGGCACTGAATCCAAACCAAATAATTCTAATCCAATTAGTCATTATGGATAGTCATTATAGTCATTTCCACGATCACTCCATTTCCACAGTTATTCAAGTGTTTGTCTCTAAATACAACTAGTAGGCAAGAAAAACCAATCCGAAAGTTTCAAACATTTTATACCAGACAGTGCTTGTCGTAGTCTGAACACTTCTTCCACTGATGTGCTCTGTGGAAGAGTCCTTTCATTTTCTGTCCCAGGATCACTTTGCTGCAGTTTACTACATTCCAATTTCAAGCTTTCACATTCATCAATTATTTGTTTCTTTTCCACATTTAGCTGTTCTCGCTCTCTCCTCAAAACATCTCTGTCGTTTTCTACAGAAGATAATTTTTTATTTATGTCTTTTACTTTATCCTCAAGTTCTTCAATTTTTTTTGTAGATTCTACTTTTTCAGTTTGTAGAACTTGAATATTTTTTTGCATCTCATGAACTTTAGAGTGATCAGTTTCTGTAACTCCAGAGCCACCTAGAACATAAACATGAACAGGACATCAAATGACAAGTACTAAGAAATAGTTTCCTATTAAAGGGAATAAAGAATAAGAGAGATCAGAAGTTGGAAAGCATAAAAATAAAACTTAATTACTATAATAAACTGAGCATTTCTAAATAAATAAAAAGTTGGGAAATGATATATGAATCAACCACTTTTAAAAAGCCTACGTATCTGAATTTGAAAGAAAATGAAAATATCTTTATAATCATTTATACCAAAGTGTCACCAAACAATACAAAAAAAAAAAAAAATCTGTGAATTATAACTATCTACCACAAAAGCAAAAGGACCATTTTTGTAGAATCTTTTTGTTTTTTTTTTTAGAGACAGAATCTCACTTTGATGCCCTCGGTAGAGTGCCATAGTATCACAGCTCACAGCAACCTCCAGCTCTTGGGTTTAGGCGATTCTCTTGCCGCAGCTTCCCAAGTAGCTGGGACTACAGGCATCTGCCACAACGCCCGGCTATTTTTTTTTGTTGTTGAAGTTTGGCCAGGGCCCAGTTCAAACCTGCCACCCTCGGTATATGGAGCCGGCACCCTACTCACTGAGCCACAGGCGCTGCCCCATTTTTGCAGAATCTTGACAGTGGTTAAGTGCTACCATTGCAAATTTCTAGCAGATGAACAGAACTTGTCATTTACTCATTCATTAGAATGTAGTCCAAGTTTACAGCAGCGTCCCAGTTTTAAAGTGCTAGATTTCTCATTTAGTTATGCCATCTAGCATGTTAAATTAATAAAACTAATAACCTTGCTGTAACAGATTTTCGAGTTCTTCAATTCGTTCTTCATAGTCACTTAATTCCTCTCGATGCCGACGACTTATTTCTGTCAGCTTCTGTTGATGTGCATTCTGCAATACTGACATTTCATGTTGATGGTCATCAATTTCTTGACTTCGGTTCTGTTTAAGTTCCTTAAAAAATAAAAACAAAGTTAACCAAATTTGTGACAAATTTATGTAAGCTGTTGATTTCACTGCTAAACAGAAGTCTGCATCATTGAAAATCATTCTTTGAAAATGTTAAGGCTGAAGAGAATTTAAACACAGGTCCCAAATCAAGACAATTCTGAAAGCCTCTATACTATTTCTTTTTACAGGTTTTAAAAACAGTTTTTCTCCTTTTAATGAGAGAACATCCGCAAGAAAACTGAAAGAAAAGATGAGCAAAAATATCTTTCCTTATTATCTGTGATCATGAACTTTTCCTTTTCCTAATGACATATTCCACCAATACTTGTATCAATCCTCTGGCCAAGCTGTACCTGGTATCCCACTAACCCCATCCTCTCACTTTGCCTTTCATCAGTCTTGAAGGTATTTGCAGACTGTCAACCGAGATGCCTTGCTATACACGTTGAGACCATCGATGTCTCTCCCAGGAACCTAGATCTGGAGCGGAGTCCCTCAATAAGGGAAGCTAGCTGGACAGGCAGTATTATGACAGTGTCTCACTACCCAAATTCCTGAAGCTGTTCCCACTCCTGTCCTTCCAGAGGCCAGAATACTCAACTCCTCCTTCAATCCTATGGACAGACTACTCTAGTAGTCCTGGATTTCTTACAGTAAATCCTCTTTTGATTAATTAGTCAAAGATGATTTTTGTTGCTTATGACCAAGAATATCAATCTAAATTAGCTTCTATTTCCTGGAAAGACAAGTTATTCTTTAATCCTATGCACTTATTTCTGTGTCAGCACTGGGCTAAGAGTGGTTAAGTAAACTTGCCCAAAGCAGGACAGCTGGTAAATAAACAGCCAGTATTTGAACATAGGTCTGACCCTAGACCCTACCCACACTAGTATAGTAATAATAATAAAATCAAAAGCTAAAAAGTCTGTATCTGACAATAATTTAAACATTAAAAAATAATTCATTGGCTTGGCACCCATAGCACAATGATTATGGCGCCAGCCACATACACCAAGGGTGGTGGGTTGAAACCCGGCCCAGGTCTGGTAAACAACAATGACAGTGGCAATAAAAATTAGCCGGGCGTTGTGGCTGGTGCCTATAGTCCCAGCTACTTGGCAGGCAGAGGCAAGACAATCACTTAAGCCCAAGAGTTTGAGATTGCTGTGAGCTGTAACACCATTGCACTCTACCGAGGGTAACAAAGTAAGACTCTGTCTCAAAAAAAAAAAAAAAAAAAAAAATTCATTGCCACAACAAATATATATAACTAAGATTTTTCTTTGAAGAAATAATAATTGACACAAACTAGAAAAATTTCACCAAGATGAAATCATTATTTACAATGAATAATACTGGCATTTTATCTTGTCAATACCCTTTAACCCTTAACTCTGAAATCTCAGTAACCTTGGCATTCTGTTTTAATAAAGACAGTTTTATAAGATATAGTAGAATATACAGACTTAAACTACTTAATAAATGTTCAAAACCAAGTGATTCTGGAAAGATACTTATTTTTATATACCTTACTTGTCATAAAGAGTAAGATCCAAAATATTAAAAAATAAATCAATATCATAATCTACATAATTACTTTAATAATTGAGACTTTTACTAATTTAGGCTTATGCTTTTAATAGGCACATTTTTGAATATTAATAGCCACTATAAGCCAACAATTTGATTACCTTAATGATATTTTGTAGTTTGCAGATTTCACTTTGATCAGAGCTATGTGCTCCTTGTGCTT
Organism: Perodicticus potto; assembly: GCA_963574655.1. NCBI lineage: Eukaryota > Metazoa > Chordata > Mammalia > Primates > Lorisidae > Perodicticus > Perodicticus potto. The sequence goes on from CAUYRH010133448.1 coordinate 15,171, forward strand.
TAGAAGTCTAGAACAGAAAATGAGAATTAGAAAATAAGCAATTATACTGAGTTTCCTGTAAAGTAGAAAGTCCTAAACTAACTTCACGATACTTTTCAAAAGAGAGGCATTTCCCAGACAGATTCTGATTGAAGAATGCCAAGTACTTTTTAAAGAACCTAGGCCTATGATGAGTAATTCACAATAAATAAAAGAAACCATATTCAAGAATTTACTAACTGAGAAGATAACAAGGAATTTTATGAAATGATGATGGAAAAAATTATAGACTATTTTATTTAGCTTAACAAAATGTAGTTGTGGAGATAATAAGCAGCTTTCTAAAAGGAAATTTCTAAAATGGAAAGTTATCTAATATTAATGTTAATGATTCAGTAAAAAATCTTTTAAAAAATTATTTTACCCAGAAGATTTACTCTCCAATAGAGAACAATCTTTTGTTTGACACATAAATAAATAACTTTTGGATTATTCTTTCATTCAAAGCTACATGTTGTTCACTTATGTTTATTAACATTTACTGTTTAGCATGCTTATGAATCAAAAGCTGCTCTAGTGCTCAAAGAAGAAACACAGTATTAAATGAAATGAACACATGATTTGGAGTCAAAACACATATGATTGAATCACAACTTAATCACTGTGGCAATGGATATACTACTTAAACTTTTAATTTCCTTATATAAAAAACAGAGGTAATAAATATGTTACATAGTTACTAAGGATTATATAATAAGATAGATAATACATACGTTACATAGTTACTAAGGATTATATATAAGATAAGATGAGAGCATCTTAAGGTGTAATACAAATATTAATTTTTATAATGCCTTGCTAGAAAATTAAGTACCTAAAAGGTCCCAATGATGCCTTTTTTACTTTATATTCTAGTACAGGTCTGTCATATAGCATGCATTTAAGATATGCTCTAGAGAACATACCAAATACCCTTCTCTTTCCTATGGAATCTTTTTTTTTTTTTGAGACAGAGCCTCAGCTGTCGTCCTGGGTAGAGTGCCGTGGCATCACAGCTCACAGCAACTTCCAACTCCTGGGTTCAAGCGATTCTCCTACCTCTGCCTCCCAAGTAGCTGGGACTACAGGCGCCCACCACAATGCCCTGCTATTTTTTGGTTGCAGCCGTCATTATTGTTTGGCGGGCCGGGCAGGATTCAAACCTGTCAGCTCAGGTACATGTGGCTGGCGCCTTAGCTGCTTGAGCCACAGGCACTGAGCCTTTCCTATGGAATCTTATCCTAAGTAATGTTTCTTATAATGTATTCTTCAGATTATGAAAATCACCTGGGGTACTTATTTGTATGAATGCATTTTTCAAGACCCTAAAATATGCTACTAAATTGAACTCTCTGAAGGTATGATAGGGAGTCTACAATGTTATCAAGCTCCCCAAGTTGCTCTTACACATACAAAGTTTAAGAACTACTGCTCTTTGGAGATAAAATGCACGAACAGATTATCCTTTCTAAGGTTTATTTTGGGTACTGGGAACGTCTAGCAAGTTAGGAATCAAGGAGAAAATTTAAATTACGATGCTTTCTTCCTTATATAACTGGATTAAATTCACAAAAAGATGACAATCTCTTTGCTTATATACTCTTTTTCCTATGTCAATAAGAACAAATCCAAATGAACAATGTTCCATTTATTACAGGTTTCAGGTTTACTGATAACCTCCATAGTATACAGGTTGAGCATCCTTAATCTGAAAATCCAAAATCCAAATGCTCCAAAATTGAAAACTTTTTGAGTGCAAACCTGACACTACAATGGAAAATTCTACATATAAATAAGTATTTAACACAAATTTTGTTTTGTGCATAAAAATATTATAAATGTACAAAATTACCTTCAGGCTATGTGTAGAAGACATAGGAAATGTAAAGGAATTTCACATTTAGATTTAGGTCCCATCCTCAAGATGGCTCATTATGTTTATGCAAATATTCCAAAACCAAAAAAAATCTGAAATTCCAAACACTTCTGGTCCCATACATTTTGTATAAGGGATACTCAATCTGTATAAATGTGATATGTAAGACAAAAAGGATTCCTGAGAAGAAAGTTTACAGCCCCCAATAATAAGGATTTGATTTTTCTACGGCATGAGAAACAACACAGAATAGTTTCTCCTATTTTATGCCACCAATTTTCATTTTGCATATAATTAGAGGTAAAAGAGCCTCCAAATGACATCTAAACAACCAGTTTCAAACACAATGCCTTGGAGTCCTAGTGTTTCCATCAGAAAAGTTCCACAGACTCCAGGGGAAAGGGTGCTGGGTTCAACCACAGCAACTCAGTTTTTATATCATTTGAGTTCTAGACTTATAATGTTTTAGTTTTTAAAACAGAGCTGTAAAGGGCCAGGCATGGTGGCTCACGCCTGTTCTGGAAGGCCAAGGCAGGCAGATCATCTGAGCTCACGAGCTGAAGACCAGCCTAAGTTAGAGTGAGATCCCATCTCTAAGAAACAGCTGGGCGTTGTGGCAGGTGCCTGTAGTCCCAGTTACTTGGGAGGCTGAGGCAAGAGAATAGCTTAAGCCCAAGAGTTTGAGGTTGCTGTGAGCTATGATGCCACAGCACTCTACCGGGGGGGTAACAAAATGTGACTCTGGTTGAAAATAAATAAATAAATAAAATAAACTAGAGCTGTTGTTTTGAATTCTTTCTTGAAAAATTTTTCCAAATATTGTACAGAAAAGGAAACTAGGGCTGGAAGAGAAAGATTATGTGACCGAAATCACTTAGAAAGTCACTGGCAGAAGTTTAAAATACATGTTTTCTATTTTCTAGTACAGGATTCTCTCTAATACCAAGGCTCCAGCTTTCTACAGAACACTTTTTTTTTTTTTGAGACAGAGCCTCAAGCTGTCACCTGGGTAGAGTGTTGTGGCATCACAGCTCACAGCATCCTCCAACTCCTGGGCTCAAGAAAGTCTCCTGCCTCTGCCTCCCAAGTAGCTGGGACCACAGGTGCCCGGCACAACGCCTGGCTATTTTTTGTTTGTAGCCCTCATTGTTGCTTGGCGGGCCCGGGCTGGACTCGAACCTGCCAGCTCAGGTGTATGTGGCTGGCACCTTAGCTGCTTGAGCCACAGGCGCCAAGTCAGAACACTAGTATTTTTACTCAGCTTTCAAAAAGTCACAAAAATTTACTTACCTGAGCAATATGCCTCCAATGGCCAACTTCAGACTCAAGTCTTAAGACTTCATTTGATAATCTGTTTATTTCTTGTTGTGATGAAATTATGTCACCAAAGTCCATGCCATCATCATGGAAAGCTGAAGTATGATGACTGAGCCCATAACCAAAAGAAGACGATGCAGTTGTTGCTGGTACACCACCAGCTTCTGAATGTGCTGATTGACCAGCCGACTGAAGTTTCAGCAACTGATCCTGTAGTTCAATCTGTCTTGCTTTGAGATGGCTGATTTCTTCCTATATATTTATCATGCATGTTTTAGAGACGGTACTTTAAATATACTGACTTTTTTATAAATTTATAATATTAAAAGGTCTAATAATCTAAGGTTATCCAATGATTGTACTCTACTAACTATGGTAATTAAGTTTGTTTTTTAAATCATGTTATGGTTAGACTAGATGATAAATTAGGTTTCATAAATCAGAAATTGTAAGATGCACTGATTGAGGAAGGCATCTTAAGAGCAACTTGTTTCTACTTACAAGGATACACTCATCAGTCCTTCCCTCAAACACCCTGACATCCCAACCTCCTAAGCTTCTCTCAGCTCTGGCCTGGGTTTCCTCTGGTCTGTGCCCTGCCAGCCGCACTCCCACCACAAGCCTTCGGCACATACAGGTATTACTGGGGGTTGCCTGAGCCCAGGAGGCCATCCTGGACCTTGTCTTAAAGTATTTAAAAAAATAAAACATTATTTTGTGACACTGGAAAAAAAAAGAAATTGTAAGATACAGATGCCTAAAGATATTTTATGTAAAACCCCTTCTTCTTTTGGAAAGAAAATAAACTCCACAAAGGTTTATGTAAAATAAACTCAACAGAAAGGTTTATGAAGTTCTTATTAAGTTAGTGATAATCAAATTGAGTTGGGAATTATTAAATGTAACACCCTTTCAATTATTATTATTTTTTGAGATGGGGTCTTATTCTGTTGCCTGAGCTAGAGAGGAATGGCATCATCATAGTTCACTGTAACCTTAAACTCCAAGGCTCAAACAATATTCCTGCTTCAGGTTCTCAAACCTTTTAATATTTCTTTCTTTCTTTTTTTTTTTTTTTAAGAGACAGAGTCTCACTTTATCGCCCTTGGTAGAGTGCATCACAGATCACAGCAACCTCCAACTTCTCTTGCCTTAGCCTCCCAAGTAACTGAGACTACAGGTGCCCACCACAAAACCCGGCTATTTTTTTGTTGCAGTTTGGCCGGGGCTGGGTTCAAACCTGCCACCCTCGGTATATGGGGCTGGCGCCCTACCCACTGAGCCACAGGTACTGCCTGAGGCTGCAGTTTTAATCAGAGAGGTCAAGGAAGTTTCCTTGAGCAAATATTTAAGTCAAGACCAAAAGGGGCTGAGGGGTTTGGCTAACTGGAAATCTGAACATGGAATGTTCTAGGTAAGGAAACAATACGTGCAAAGGTCCTGAGGCAAGAACTTGCCTGGGATGTTTGAGAAACAGTAAGGAAACTGGCATGCCCTAGTCCTAAAAGCAGCTGGCTCATTAAGCACACACTTTGCCAGGCCCTATGCTCACTTGTTTTGAATCATTTCATTTAATCTTTACTACTTTTTTTTTTTTTTTTTGAGACCGAGTCTCACTTAGTGCAGTGGTGTCACAGCTCACAGCAACCGCCAACTCCTTGGGCTTAGGCGATTCTCTTCCCTCAGCCTCCCAAGTAGCTGGGACTACAGGTGCCTGCCAAAATGCCTGGCTATTTTTTTGTTGCAGTTTGGCCAGGGCTGGGTTTGAACCTGCCACCCTCGGTATATGGGGCCGGCACCTTACCAACTGAGCCACAGGGGCAACCCTAACCTTTATTACATTTTACAGATGAAGGAACTGAGGCCCAGAATGGACTAGTGGCTTAGTTGAGGTTCCAGCTAGCAAGGGGATGTCTTAGAATTTAAAGCCAGACCTGGGTCTCTCCCAGAGCTGAGCTAGAGCCATAGGGTGGCCTGGGAGGAGGAGGCTCTCCCTGGTGGGAGGTTAACCTGAGGCTGAGAGGCTGAAGGAAGGTCCTGCTGACTCAGGTGCCCTCCTACTTCCCCCAACTCCTAGGATGTAAATGGGACCACCTGAGATTACTGAGGACCCTGGGTTCAAGTCCATGCATGGGCTTTCCTGAGCCTCAGTTTCTTCCATCAATGAGCTTAGTGTGGGTGCCTGTCCCCGTCCCTTTGGGCTCTGTGGTAATCAAGGCCTAGGCTTTCCTGGCTTGAGGGGGAGGGGACACAGTCATCAGTGTCCCAGACCCTCCCAGCCTGGCAGATGGCACCCTTCCGAGTGCTATTCCTGAACCCTGCCTGGATGTGTGGGTAGGCTAGGCCTGCCTGCCCAGGCCTCACTTTACCCATGTGTATTTCAGTGTATCCATTGAACCCCTCTTTTTTTTTTTTTTTGAGACAGTGGTATGTCACCCACAATAGAGTGCTTTGACATCACAGCTCACAGCAACCTACAACTCTTGGGCTTAAGTGATTCTCTTGCCTCAGCCTCCCAAGTAGCTGGGACTATAGGAGCCTGCCACAACATCTAGCTATTTTTTTGTTGCAATTGTCGTTGCTTAGCTGGCCTGGGCCAGGTTTGAACCCACCAGCCTCAGTGTATGTGGCTGGCACCATAGCCACAACCCCTCTTAACCCAATCAGATGAGGTCAAGCTGGGCCTCAGAGTCACTTGGGAAAGGAGCTAGTTTAAATCCAGATACTAGGGCCGGCTGCGGTGGTTCATGCCTGTAATCTTACACTCTGTGAGGCTGAGGTAGGTGGATTGTCTGAGCTCACTGGTTCAAGACTAGCCTGAGCAAGAGTGAGACTCCCAGCTCGGCACCTGTGGCTCAGCGGACTAAGGCGCCAGCCATGTACACCTGAGCTGGCGGGTTCGAATCCAGCCCAGGCCCGCCAAACAATAATGACGGCTGCAACCAAAAAATGGCCAGGCGTTGTGGCGGGTGCCTGCAGTCTCAGCTACTTGGGAAGCGGAGGCAAGAGACTCGCTTGAGCCCAGGAATTGGAGGTTGCCGTGAGCTGTGATACAACAGCACTCTATCCAGGGTGACAGCTTGAGGCTCTGTCTCAAAAAAAAAATAAAAATAAAAATAAAAAAAAAGAGAGGCTCGGCGCCTGTGGCTCACCAGGCTAAGGCGCCAGCCACGTACACCTGAGCTGGCAGGTTCGAATCCAGCCCGGGCCCGCCAAAGCAACAATGACGGCTGCAACCAAAAAATGACCGGGCGTTGTGGCGGGCGCCTGTAGTCCTAGCTACTTGGGAGGCGGAGACAAGAGACTCGCTTGAACCCAGGAATTGGAGGTTGCTGTGAGCTGTGATGCCACAGCACTCTATCCAGGGTGACAGCTTGAGGCTCTGTCTCAAAAAAAAAAAAAAGAGTGAGACTCCCATCTTTAAAACTAGCCGGGTGTTGTGGTGGGCACCTATAGCTACTTGGGAGGTTGAGGAAAGAAAATCACTGGAGGCCAAGAGTTTGAGGTTGCAGTGATGCCATAGCACTCTACCAAGGGTGACAGTAAGACTCTGTCTCAAAAAAACCCCACATACTAGGACCCCACTTCACAGGCATTCATATTTGGGGGACCTAGGGATCTGCATTGTTAGCAAGCATGTATAAAGGAGTCTGACATGTGAGAATCCCTGCTTGCCATGGGACTCTTCCCACCCCCTACCAGGTATACTCCTTAACCACTATAATACAGCTTGAATTGTCCTCTCCACTCAGGACATCTATCCTGGGGCAAAGGCCTCTTCTGGGCTCCCAGAGCCCCAGTGTACCCCATCTTAGTCAGTGAACTTTGAGTGGCTGCAGTCTCCACTCAATTCTGTTCTCCTCTCCCCCCTCAATAAAATAAAAAAACCTTGTGAACTAGGGTATGAGGAAGGCAAGGCTGCTTACAGCCTGATGAATCAAGTCCCATCTCAAAATGGAGACTGAGGAAGAGCAGGGACTTGCCTAGGGTGATGGAGGGGGACAGATCAAAGCAATCAACAAGAACCATGATAATAACAGCTAACACTTATATGGCTTTTCTGTCTGCCTAGCAAGTTCTAAGGAATTTATAAATGAGTATTAATAATTCATCTAATCTTACAGCGTTACCTATAGCTCAGTGGGTAGGGCGCCGGCCACATATACCGAGGCTGGTGGGTTTGAACACAGCCAGGACCAGCTAAATAAAAAAAAATGACAACTGCAACAACAAAAAAAATGGCCAGGCATTATGGTAGGCGCCTGTGGTCCCAGCTGCTTGGGGGGCTGAGGCAGGAGAATCGTTTGAGGTTGCTGTGAGCTATGATGCCACTGCACTCGACCAACTGAGTGACTCTGTCTCAAAAAAAAAAATAATAATTCATCTAATTTTTAATATCAGCATGTTTCCAGATAGGGAAACTGAGGGACAGAGAGCTTAAAGTAACTTGCTCCAGGTCACCCAGCTTCCAAATAGTTAAGTGGAGATGTGAATTAACTTATTTCTTTTTTTTGAGACAGAGTCTCAAGCTGTCTCCCTGAGTAGAGTGCAGTGGTGTCACAGCTCACAGCAACCTCCAACTCTTGGGGCTTAAGTGATTCTCTTGCCTCAGCCTCCCGAGTGGCTGGGACTACAGGTGCCCACCACAATGCCCGGCTATTTTTGGTTGTAGTTGTCATTGTTCTTTGGCGGCCCGGGCTGGATTCGAACCCACCAGCGCTGATGTATGTGGCTGGGGCCCTAGCTACTTGAGCTATAGGCGCCGAGCCAATTAACTTATTTTTATTTATTTGTTTATTTTCAATTAACTTTTTTTTTTTTTTTTTTTGAGACAGAGCCACAAGCTGTCATCCTGGATAGAGTGCTGTGGCATCATAGCTCACAGCAACCTCCAACTCCTGGGCTCAAGCGATTCTCCTGCCTCCGCCTCCCAAGTAGCTGGGACTATAGGTGCCCACCACAATGCCTGGCCATTTTTTGGTTGCAGCCATCATTGTTGTTTGGCGGGCCTGGGCTGAATTCGAACCTGCCAGCTCAGGTGTACGTGGCTGGTGCCTTAGCCCGTTGAGCCACAGGCGCCAAGCCTCAATTAACTTATTTTTGACAGTTAGAGTCAGGCAGAGGCTAGACTGCAGTAGTATTATTACATCTCACTGTAGGCTAACTCTTGCACTCTGTGAACTCCAATGATCCTCCTTCCTCAGCCTCCTGAGCAGCTAGGACTACAGGCACATGAGCTACTATGACCAGCTAATACGTATATATATTTTTGTAGAGACAGAGTCTCACTTTATTGCCCTCGGTAGAGTGCCATGGCATCACACAGCTCACAGCAACCTCCAACTCCTGGGCTTAGGTGATTCTCTTGCCTCAGACTCCCAAGTAGCTGGGACCACAGTTGCCCACCACAATGCCCGGCTATTTTTTTGTTGCAGTTTGGCCAGGGCTGGGTTTGAACTTGCCACCCTCGGTGTATGGGGCCAGCGCCTTACTGACTGAGCCACAGGTGCCGCCCTTTTTTTTTTTTTTTTGAGACAGAGTCTCAAGCTGTCGCCCTGGGTAGAGTGCTGTGACGTCATAGCTCACAGCAACCTCCAACTCCTGGGCTCAAGCGATTCTCTTGCCTCAGCCTCCCAAGTAGCTGGGACTACAGGCGCCCACCACAACACCTGGCTATTTTTTGGTTGTAGTTGTCATTGTTGTTTGGCAGGCCCGGACTGGATTTGAACCTGCCAGCTCTGGTGTATGTGGCTGGCGCCTTAGCTGCTTGAGCTATAGGCACCGAGCCAACCAGCTAATATTAAAAAAAATTTTTTTGTATTGACAGGTCTCCATGTTGCTCAGGTTAATTAACACTTCCTGTGTGAGGCAGGGCCAGGACCAGAAACTAGACTTCTTAGCTACTTGTGTATAGAGTGGGTGGGGTAGGCTGATCCTCCTCAATCTGGCCAGTTCTGTCCACAGATAAAGACTAGCTTCCTCTGTCCTTTCTCAGCTCCTTCACCCATGAAACTGGGATAATATCATTATAATTTATAATAGACTTGTTGAGAGCTTTAAGTCACTTGAAATCAGAAAAGGGCTTGAAATACTGCCTGCCACAAGTAGGCACTCACTGGCTTGGCTGTTACCATCTTCCCTCCTCTCATCTCTGCCTCCCCGACCCGCCCTTCTCCTCTCTTGGGTTCCAGCCTCAACTCTGGACAAGGGCAAAGCTGGGTGTGGGTGGAGGGGGACAACCAGGTGCCTGTTGCTTGGCAACTGCCTGGGTGGGGGTGAGAGGTCAATCCCTCCTCCTACTCAGCTGGTGGGCTTGAGGCCTAGCCCACCTGCCCCACCTAAGCTTCTTAGACTTTGACCAGCTCCAGCTCTGAGCCAAGGCAGCCTATCCTCAGCTGAAAGGAAAGGTTCAGCCTCCAAGCCATTGTCCAAGTGAGAAAAGAAGGCCTAGGAGGTGGCTGGGGACAGACAGTCCCTCAGAGAGTGGGGGCAGGATGCAGCTTTGTTTATACACTGTTCTCTGTGGAAGAGAATCCCTTCTCCCATCTCAAAAAAATCCAAATCAGGCTCGGCGCCTGTGACTCAACGGGCTAAAGCGCCAGCCACGTACCCCTGAGCTGGCGGGTTCGAATCCAGCCCGGCCTGCCAAACAACAATGGTGGCTGCAACCTAAAAATGGCCGGGCGTTGTGGCAGGTGCCTGTAGTCCCAGCTACTTGGGAGGCAGAGGCAGGAGACTAGCTTGAGCCCAGGAATTGGAGGTTGCTGTGAGCTGTAATGCCACTGCACTCTATCCAGGGTGACAGCTTGAGGCTCTGTCTCAAAAAAAAAAAAAAATCCAAATCAGGCTTGGTACCTGTGGCTCAAGCAGCTAAGGAGCCAGCCACATACAACTGAGCTGGCAGGTTCGAATCCAGCCCGCTCCCGCCAAACAACAATGACGGCTGCAACCAAAAAATAGCCGGGCATTGTGACAGGCACCTGTAGTCCCAGCTACTTGGGAGGCCAAGGCAGGAGACTCACTTGAGCTCAGGAGTTGGAGGTTGCTGTGAGCTGTAATGCCACGGCATTCTACCCAGGGTGACAGCTTGAGGCTCCGTCTCAAAAAAAAAAAATCCAAATCACAACCACCTCCCACGAAGGGACCTTCCCCTTTGCTGGGTCCCTGTCTCCTTGGGTGATGCCACTCATAAGGATTCCATGTACTGTGATCAGAGGGTCTTTTACCTTAGGTCCTGAAGGATGTGTAGGAGTTCCTCAGGGGAATGGGGGCTGAGGAGAGAAGGCCTGACTGACCACACAGCCAAAGCAAAAGCATGGTGGTGGGAGGTGCTCTGGGGAACAGATAAAGTGGTGGCCTATGAAACTGGTAAAATACAAACTTGATGATCACTGAACTAATGGCATAGATGAGGAAACTGAGGCCCAGAGCAGCCAGGGAATTGTCTCAGAGTTCTCCTGACTTTCAGGACAGGGCTGCCCAATCACAAGAAGAGGCATGGCGGCTGTGGGCAGTGGCTCACGCCTGTAATCCTAGCACACTCTAGGAGGCCAAAGCAGGTAGATTGTTTGAGCTCAGGAGTTTGAGACCAACCTGAGCAAAAGCAAGATCGCATCTCTACTAAAAATAGGAAAAAAAGAACTGAGGCAAGAGGATCGTTTAAGCCCAAGAGTTGGAATTTGCTGTGAGCTATAACACAATAGCACTCAATGGCGACAGCTTGAGACAGTCTCAAAAAAAAAATGGGCGGCGCCTATGGCTCAGTGGGTAGGGCGCCGTCCCCATATACCGAGGGTGGCGGGTTCAAACCCGGCCCCCGCCTAACAACAACAACAAATAGCACAGGCATTGTGGCGGGCGCCTGTAGTCCCAGCTACTCCGGAGGCTGAGGCAAGAGAATCGCTTAAGCCCAAAAGCTGGAGGTTGCTGTGAGCTGTGACACAACTGCACTCTACCGAGGGTGATAAAGTGAGACTCCGTCTCTTAAAAAAAAAAAAAATTATGTGCATGAGGCCAGGCGCAGTGGTTCATGCCTGTAATCCTAGCACTCTGGGAGTCCCGGGCGGGTGGATTCTTTGAGCTCAGGAGTTCCAGAGCAGCCTGAGCAAGAGCAAGACCCGTCTCTACTAAAAATAGAAAAACTATTTTTCTATATATTTTTTTTTTTTTTTTTTTTTTTTTTTGCAGTTTTTGGCCAGGGCTGGGTTTGAACCCACCACCTCCAGCATATGGGGCCGGCGCCCTACTCCTTTGAGCTATAGGCGCCACCCTTTTTCTATATATTTTTAATAGTCGGGAATGCTGGTGGGCATTCCCTGTAGTCCCAGCTACTCGGGAGGCTGAGGCAGGAGGATGGCTTGAGCCCAAGAGTTTGAGATTGCTGTGAGCTGAGACGTCACCGCACTCTACCAAGAGCGACAAACTGAGACTCTGCAAAAACAAATGTGCACGTACCTCGCTCTTCGAAGTGGGAAAAAAGCCTCCTCCAAGCCCAGGAATATGAGCCATTGCCCTCCCGAGAGCGTCCGCCTCAGCCGCCCACGCTGAAACTCGGACTCGCGGACTACAAGTCCCGGCAGGCCCCACGCCGCGGCGCATGCGCGGCGGGCGTCCCTTGGCGAGCCCGGTCGAGCCCGGGCACCCTGCCCTCCCCCCATTGTCTGGCCGGCTGGGACCCGGCGGGCGGCACGGCTGGCCCCCTCATTGGTCAGGCAGCGCGTCTGTCGCGCCCCGCGTCCACCCTGTGCAGGCCCGGCCGCCTGGGCGCCCCGCCCGCGCTTCGGGACCGGCGGGGCCGTGCAGCTCGGACTGCGGGCGGCGCCGGCAGCCGGGCGCAAGATGATGAAGTTTCGGTTCCGGCGGCAAGGCGCCGACCCGCAGCGCGAGAAGCTCAAGCAGGAACTCTTCGCCTTCAACAAGGTGCGGTGGCGGCCCGGGCTGGGGCGGGCCGGGGGCCGGAGCTGGGGACCGGGGGCCCGAGCCACGTCGGGCCCGGGGGGAGGGGGCGCCCGGCTGGCGCGCGGGGCTCTGGCCGAGCCGGGCTCCCCTTCAGCGGGCCCCACTCCTCACGTTCTCCCTCCTCCGCTTTCAGACTCTAGATGGGTCTGGGTCTCTCGCTGACTTTCCGCGTCTTCTCGCTGGGTTTCGGAGGCCCGCACTGGCCGCTAGCTCTGCACGTCTCTGCCTACCTGGGTCTCTGGGTCTCTGCCGCGCTCTCCTTCTTTGACCATCTCCCTCTCCGCTGTGCTTGTGTGTGTCTCTGCCTCTGACCCTGTATATCTTCTGTCTCTTTTTCTGACTCTCTTTACTTTTCTGCTCTCATTTCTGTGTCTCTGCCCGGATCTGTTTCTCATTCTTTCTCCTCTTTCTTTGGGCATTTGGGGGGAGTCCTGGTCTCCATTTGTTTTGCTTTCGCACCCAGGCAGGTCAGAGGAGTGGGGTTTGGGGCTGGGAAATGCCTTCTAAGAGTCTCTGCTCCCTTCCCCCACTCTGCCTTGCTCTGCTTCGCCGGGGTCTCCAAGTCCCAGGGACTCGCCTGGCTGGGTACTCAACTGCGCTTCCGATTGTGGGGCCTCAGTTTCCTTAGCTATGAAATGGAGCCACTCTTTCCTCCCTGCTATGGGCTCTGGCTTCCTTTGCCACATGGGGCAGCTGACCTGCCTCTTTCCCCAAGCAGAGCAGGAGTAGAAGACTGTTTCTTTTTTTCCCCTGGGTGGGGCAGGAGGAGTCAGGGGACAGGGGGCTGCCTCAGCCTCTGCTCCTCTTGCACTGATGTGTGTTCGATTGGGGCTCCAGCCCACCCCTTGCTAATTCCTCCCAGAGGGGTTGATGTTGTCCTGAGTTTTACCCCAAAGCCCTCTGATAGTAGAGCCTTTCACTGCTTTTTGAGATTAGAGTCATTATCTCCATCATACACTGTGAGAAAATTGAGGGTAGAAAGGGGGTGATGACTTGCCCAAAGTCACAGGGCAAGCAAGGCCACCTTGTCTTCCTTGCAGGGATTTTTGGAAGAGCTCTGTGGTCTTGAACTAAATTGATGGCACTTGCCCTGGGCTGCTATGAGGGTGTCTTGTCATGGAGGAAGCTCAAGGCAATGGGACCTTTCATGACAGGTTCTGGCTTCTCTGTGGAGGTCCAGTGTCTGAAGTGGAAGTGGTTGGGAGGATGGGGGGCTGCTGCCAGGTGTCCCAGACTTGGTGGTTGAGAATCTGCCAGAGTAGATATTGGTGCTTATGAGCCCTTGAGCCATGCCTCTTCCTGTGCTGGGGTAGCTATGAGGGCAGCCTCTGTGAGGTGAGAGGAGAAGGGCCCTTCCCAGGAAGCGGGGACAGTCCCAGAATGAAATGTCACCTCTTCAGCCAGTGAATTGGGGAGTGCAGTAGCAACTGGAGGCAGATGGAGGTGAAGCTCAGCTCACTGGCTGGCCGCCTCCTCTGAGGAGGATGCGTGTGGCCCTCTTCTGAGTGGATTAGTAGTGGTGGTCTTGGGGAAAGGGCTTGGTCACCAAAAGGAGTGGTAGGTGATTCTGGGCCTATTCTTGGGGAATATGCCCAGATTCCTGAGTCTAGTGGGAAGGAAGCAGGTCAGGAATGAAGCATGGACTTTGGACTCTGAGCTTTGGGGTCAAATCCCAGCCTAGCTCACAAGTAGCTTGTGGAATGTGCACTGATACTGAGCCTCAGCTGTGTGCTGGGGAAACAGCAGTGACCCAGAGGGACAAATATTTCTTCATAGGAGGCTGATGTGCTAGTGAGAGAGATGAAGTAGACTGGGTTGTAGTTTGTATGGCAGCCAGTGCTGTAGGTAAAATAAAGCAGGGTGAGAGTGTGGGGGTGTGGCAGGGAGGGCTGCTGCACGCAGCCAAGCCTGCTTTTAGGGAGGTGTCTCTGCCGTGGCCCCTGAGCACCGCAGGTAGCTGGCCACGGGAGTGCTGATTGAGGCCATCCAGGCAGAGAAACAGTAGATGCAAAGGTTCTGAGGCCAGAGCTGCCCAGTGAGTCGGAGGAGAGCAAAACACTTTTGGGGCTGGAATCAAGTAAGCCAGGGGCACAGTGGAAGACATGTCCAGAGAGGGTTCTTAAAAATGTGTGTGTCTCTGAGGTGGCACACATGGGTGTTCTTCATAGGTGTGCAGGATCCCTCTGAGGGAGTCAAGATCCTCTGCCCAACTGATCCTGGGTGTTGCCTCTTCACCTCAGACCTTCCTATTCAGCCTGTTTGGGGGGAGTGCCTTGGACGTCACATGGGACCTCAGGCAGCATGGCTCCTCACCAGGCTTCGTTCTTTGCCTCTAGGACCCCCTTGGGGCAGGTGGGGTCTTCCACAATGGCTGCCCCTCTGCAAGCCTTGTTCTCCCTGTTTGTTGCTAGAGCCCGTGCTCACTGGTGTCAATGAAGGCATTGAAGGGAATGGGGACTTGGCGAGGGGAGGGCCTCAGTGCGCCATGCACACAGTAGAGCCATAGGAACACACATTGCTCAGCCACTTCCTCACTGACTAGAGGAGCCACACTCATTTCACAGTACACTGAGGCACAGAGAACAGGCGGACCTGGCTCCTGTCCCAGTGTGTCAGCAGCAGATCCAGGAGGCTGCCTCAGAGTGGGCCCCCAGGTGGGCAGGGTCAGCTATGCATGGGCTGTGCACCACCACAGCCTTGTCTTCCTCTCCCTACAGACCGTGGAGCATGGCTTCCCCAACCAGCCCAGCGCCCTGGCCTTTGACCCTGAACTTCGCATCATGGCTATTGGCACTAGGTCTGGGGGCGTCAAGATGTATCCTTTGCAGTCATCGGTGTGCAAGGCCTGTCAGCACCCCCTGCTTGCAGTGCTCTGGATGCCCAGCTCAGGAGCTCAGCAAGGCAGCAGAGGGTGCCTCTAAGGAGGCTGCAGCAAGTGCTGGGATCTTGGAGGTTGGCCCAGCTCTTGCACCTGGGATGGTTCCTCCCAGAGATGATGGGGTCCTTTCACTGGGAGACAGGGTGATGAAGCATTCACTTTGCAGTGGCCACAGCTGTTCCTTGCTGCATTTTCAGTCAGCCAGTTACCTAGGTGACCCTGCCATTGTCCCAGCAACTGGAACTGGTGAGGCCGGGTCAGGGGCCTGGGCCGTGGTGCCCACTGAGGGTGAGGGCTGTGTTGGGGCTCCGGTGAGCCAGTGTGCACGTGTGGATGAATGTGAAGACGTGTGTTTGGCCGAAGGGGCCAGGGGCAGTGCCAGGCTCAGCATGGTGAACACAGCACGGCCCCCACCTGGATCCTGGCGGATGCACAATGGGCCATGTGAGCCGCACAAAGCAGGCATTTTCCGTATAGGCCTGGGGTGGGGGTGGGGGCGGCCAGGCAGCTGAACGCCTTCTTGCCTGTCTTAGAGTATCCCACCCGAACTGCTCCCAGGGAAGCCGAGGTGCAGGGTCTGGCTGGCAGCTGCTTGGTAAGGGATGCCACCCTCCCCCTCTTGGCGTGGCATGTGTCTCAGTAGCCTGGTTGCAGACATTGGTTAGCAGAAAATGAGTCCGTACTTGGAACAGAGAGGGCATGGGGTGAGGTCTCCTCACCCCAGGGCTGGGGACGCTGGCCAGGCAGAGGTGGGCCTGTGGTTTGTGCTCTTTGGGCCTCTGTAGGCCATGCAGCTGGGGTGGGACATCCTTTTTTCTCCCATGGGCCTGTGAGGCACAAGTGGGGGTGAGCAGAACTTTCTGGCCTGCTGCCCCCACACTCCTGGGTGCTGTGCTGGCCTCATCTTCACAGGTACAGGCTCCCTCCTATGTTGGGGTCTCTCCTACACTTGCTCCCTGGGCTCACAATCTGGAGTGTAGATGAGGAAACTGAGCCTCAGAGAGCAGGGCCCCCCTTTCCTTCCCTTCTTCCCCCAAATGACCACAGCCTGGGGCTTCTGAGGTGGGGAAACTGAGGCTAGAGAGGGCCAGCCCTGGTCACCAGAAGCTGCCCCTCCCCCTGCAAGGCTGAGCATCTCCTTGACAACCTGGTTCCCGCCCAGCTGCTTCTCCCCCCTCTTTTGTACTGTCTTCTGAGTTCCTGGCCAGTCTCCTGCAGGGAATCTCAGTTCAGGCTCCAAGCAACAGCTCCTGTGTTGTCACTGGGGCAATATGGCTGGCCCCTCCCAGCCCCTCCATCCTGAGGCCCCCTCAGACTGTTCCTTCCACAGTCAATCCTGGAGTTGCTGCAACTCTGCCACTGGCCCTGGGCACTTCAAGCAGGTCCCTCAACCTCTCCAAGCCTCTGTATGCTCATCTGTAAATTGGGCAAGGTGGCTTCACTCCTCCCTCACAGTGGGAATTGTTGGCTACCTGCCTTGGGGGGAGATTGCTTTCCTTGTCCACCGCTGGAGTTTGGCATAAAGCTTTGGGGAGAGGCCACCTGGACTCTCCCCTGTCCTCGGCTTCCTTGTCAGGGCCAGACCTTGCTTCTCTGGGCCACCTGGCTCCTTCCCTCAAGGCCCACATGGGCTGCAGTGGAGTGGAGCCCAGCAGTGCAATGGGCCTGGTGTGCTTTTATTCTCACTTCATCGATAGCAGCCCTCTGAGGTGGGAGTCACTACCTCATTTTACAGATAATGAAGTGAAGGTCCCATACATAGCAGCACCTGGCTTGCACTCTGATCCTGGGGTGGGAGGACACCTGGATGTCTGGGGTCTCCCATGCTGTGCTTTCCCAGTCTGTGCCTGCATGTTTCTGCCCTTGACCTGTCACCTTCAGCTACGGTGCACCCGGGGTAGAGTTCACAGGCCTGCACCATGACACAGCCACTGTTACACAGATGCACTTCCTGCCAGGCCAGGTGAGCCTCTGCTACCCACCCACCAGCTCCTGTAGCCACCATGACCCCTCCCCCACTCCCAGGCCTGCTCAATTTTTGCCTCTGCTCACCCACAGGGCCGCCTCCTGACCCTGCTGGATGACAGC
The DNA here is from genome assembly GCA_963574655.1 of Perodicticus potto. Classification (NCBI taxonomy): domain Eukaryota; kingdom Metazoa; phylum Chordata; class Mammalia; order Primates; family Lorisidae; genus Perodicticus; species Perodicticus potto. The sequence continues at coordinate 32,306 of CAUYRH010133448.1, forward strand.
AGTCTGCATCTCTGGGAGATCGTCCACCAGAACGGCTGTGCCCACCTGGAGGAAGCACTCAGCTTCCAGCTGCCCAGCCGACTTGGCTTTGATGGTGCCAGGTATAAGAGGACTTTGGTAGGGCATTCGCTGGGCAGGGGCATTCCATAGGGGTGGTGCTGTGTGAGACGGCCATGCAAAGTTACAGTGGCGGGGGCTGGCCTGGTTCAGGCCTGATTTCCAGACTGCAGCAGTTGGACTGCACTTGAGTGAGGAGAGCTTTATGAACCTTTGAGGTTCCATGGGAGGTTTGGGCTGAGTCTAAGGTGAGCAGGTACCTAATGGTGTGAGCCCCAGGAGATACATGTCTTATATGCCAAGATCTTTGGACCTGAGATTGCACTCCCTGCAATGATGGGGGTGTCTGGGAACTTGGTCTAAGTTGAACTGACATCAACAAGGGTTCCCTGACCCTTGGAGTTGGAGGTGGGAGGTGGACCATTTTGTGCACAGATGAGAGGGCAGGTTTAGAGGCGTGGAAGGTCCCATGGGCTGTGCTTGGAGAGGTGGCAGCAGCATAACCAACTGTCACCAAGTGGGCCTGGATCCCTGGGTCAGAGTGTAGGGACCTGTCCCTCCCTAGCCCTGGGCTGGAATGGGGGAGTCCTAACCCAGGGTGGATTGCTGGGTCTTCCCAGCCTCTGCAGGCAGTGGCGATCAGAGTCAGGAGACATCCAGAGAGCTGGGAGCAGGACTCAGGCCTTGTCTGTTCTGGAGCTCTTGGTCCTAACCTGGGCCATGCCCTGGTTCCTCCTGGTGGGTGGGAGGAGCTGCGAGCCCAGTCTCCAAGACTTGGGAAACCTAATTTTATCCCTTTCCCTGCTGACATCCTGATGAATAATTGAGCAGGCTAATTACAACACACATCCCCTTCCTGGGCGGCTTCTTAAGTAGGCCCCAGCAAGTGTGGTGGAGCTGATGATGTGCTAACGGTGGTGGCCTAGCTCCCTCTAAACCCTCAGGAGGTAGATGGGCTAACACCCTCACCTCCTTCCTGTCCTTCCCTGCAGTGCCCCACCTAGCCTCACCCGTGTCACTGTGGTCCTGCTTATGGCTGCTGGTGACACAGCAGCCCTGGGCACTGAGGGTGGCAGTGTATTCTTCCTGGATGTCACCACCCTGATGCTGCTTGAGGGGCAGACCCTTGGCCCAGATGAGGTTCTATGCAGGTGAGAGGCAGGCTGGCTTCCCAGTGGTGGGTGTGTGCCTGGGAAGTTCTGCCAGCTCATCTGAGCTTCCTCTACAGCTTGCCGGACGACTACCGGTGTGGAAAGTCACTAGGCCCTGTGGAATCACTCCAGGGACACCTGCGGGACCCCACCAAGATTCTCATTGGCTACAGCCGGGGCCTTCTGGTCATCTGGGATCAGGCTGCGCAGTGTGTAGACCATGTCTTCCTAGGGAACCAGGTATGTGGGTGAGGCCTGTGCCCCCTCAACCTGGATGCCCTGCACACACCCCTGTAGCTCATGCCCTCCTGCCCTGCTTGCCCACAGCAGCTGGAGAGTCTGTGCTGGGGACGCAACGGCAGCACTGTGGTCAGCTCACACAGCGACGGCAGCTATGCCGTCTGGTCTGCAGATGCTGGCAGATCCCTGACACTGCAGCCCACTGTAGCCACCACGCCCTATGGTGAGTGCTGAGAAGGCCTGAGCTGGATGGTGGGGATGGGAGGGCCACCTGGCCTTAGTGGGGGGGCACCACTGAGCTGAGCCATATCTGCAAAGGGGTGACTCCCCTGGGGGGTGTGGTTGGGGGCAGTGGGCCTTCCCCTTGGAGGAGGCAGGAAGCAGCTGGGAGGAAGAGAGCAGTGGAGGGCAGAGCAAGAATGGGAGGAGCGGTGAGAGCTGCCAGCGAGTCCAGTCTGATGCCGTCCCACCTCCCAGGCCCCTTTCCCTGCAAGGCCATCAACAAGATTCTGTGGCGCAACTGTGAATCTGGGTAGGTTGAGGGGGCAGGTGTCTGGTGTGGTTCAGGTCTGGCTGGGAGGCTGGAAGGGAGAGCTCTTCTTGGGTCTGGCTGCATGTGCTCCAGGTCCAGCTGTGGCTCACATGCCCCTTCCGCACACAGGGGCCACTTTATCATCTTCAGTGGTGGCATGCCCCGTGCCAGCTATGGTGACCGCCATTGTGTGAGCGTGTTGCGAGCTGAGACTCTGGTGACACTGGACTTCACTTCTCGCATCATCGACTTCTTCACAGTGCACAGCATGCAGCCTCAGGATGGTGTGTGCCCTGCCCTGCCAACCCCACGTGGTGCCCTGTGTCATCTGTGGCTGTGCTCACCTCATCTCCCACCCCACAGAATTTGATGATCCCCAGGCCTTGGCTGTGCTGCTTGAAGAGGAGCTGGTGGTGCTTGACCTTCAGACGCCTGGTTGGCCAGCTGTGCCTGCCCCATACCTGGCCCCGCTGCACTCGTCTGCTATTACCTGCTCTGCCCACGTTGCCAATGTCCCCACCAAGCTGTGGGCCCGTATCATGAGTGCCGGCGAGCAGCAGAGCCCCCAGCCTGCCTCCAGCACCTCGGTGTGTGTGGATGGGGGGATGTTCCTGGAGGAGGTTGGAATGTGCCATGCCAGGGGTGAGGAGGAAAAGACCTTGCTCCTGACCTCGTGTGCACATCTCTGCCACCCTCTCCCAGAGTTGGCCCATCACTGGGGGCCGGAACCTGGCCCAGGAGCCATCGCAGCGAGGGCTGCTGCTGACGGGGTAAGGCAGACACATCTACTTGGTGTGTGTGCATGTATCATAGGTGAGTGGGCCCCTGCACCTGAGACACGGCTGTGTGGTGTGTGTGCACATTTCGTGGGTGAGTGGGCCCCTGCAGCTGAGACACGGCTGTGTGGTGCATGTGTAGGAGGTGAGGAGGCCCTCCTTCGTGCCTGCATCCTGGGGATGATGGGTGCCAGGAAATTCAGGCATGGTACTTGGTAGGACTGGGTTGTCCCCCTTGCCAAGGGTGGATTGGGATAAAACCTCTGTAGACTGTGGCTTGAGGCCCTGTGGTGCTCTGCCTTTTGGCCTGGAACTGATCTCCACCCATCTGGCCTGCCTGCCCTGGGACTGGAAAATCTGGGCTGGCCCAAGGTGAGCTGCCTAGGGCAGGTACTGGAGAGCTCGACCTGGGCCTGGCGGGTGCTGACGTGCCTAGTGACTCAGACCCTGAGTTCCTGCCCTGCCTCTTCCTCCTGCCTGTGCCTAGACCTTCAGGCCTCTCACTCTACCATGCCCTCCCCTGCTTGATAGCTTGCTGTTGCTCTCAGGACTGCTGGATTGGGTCCCAGCCAGCCCCGCAGGCTCACCACCCTCTCTTGCTCTGTCTTGGGGTCCCACCAGCACCCAGGGGCCCCTGCTTGGGCTCTGCTTCTGTGCCCCGAGGCTGTGCTCTAGATTTGTTATTCCTTCCCCTCCACTCCCTGCTTCCTCCTGGCATCTACAGTCTTCCTGCTGCTCTGCTTAGGTGGCCTCCTCCCACCCCAGCTGGCTCCTCCTCCTGGGATGCCCAGTGCTGTGCTCTGAGACTGCCTCCTAATTCCTTTTCCTGAGTGTCTCAATGGGGACAGAACCCTCCTGGTCCTCTTTTCTCTGGTGTCCCTCTCTGCCATATCCTGTTCATCAGGGTGGTCATTTCCATGCCTTCTCCACCATGTTTGAAGGACCTAGGTTTGTGTGGTACATGTGACCTAGCGTACAACAGGTGCTTAGCATGTGTTTCTCCTATATAGTAGGTGTCAACTGTTGCATACAGTAGGATTTGCTCAGGGTTTTGCATGTGCAGTAGGTGTCAGTGAGTGGCCTTTATATGAGTGGATGAGAGGGTGTGCAAGCCACCTAGGGACCCAGGGGGTGGCCCTGATGCCTGCCCTCCCTGCAGCCACGAGGACGGTACTGTACGGTTCTGGGACGCCTCAGGTGTGGCACTGCGGCCACTCTACAAGCTGAGCACTGCTGGCCTCTTCCAGACGGACTGTGAGCATGCTGATACCCTGGCCCAGGCTGCAGAGGATGACTGGCCACCGTTCCGCAAGGTGGACCCCTCTCCCCTAGCCCTGAGGAGCTGGTCCCAGCTCTTCCCAGTTTCATCACCCCATCCTATCTCCCCAGGTGGGTTGTTTTGACCCCTACAGTGATGATCCCCGGCTCGGTGTGCAGAAGGTCGCACTCTGCAAGTACACAGCCCAGATGGTGGTGGCTGGCACTGCAGGCCAGGTAGGTCTGTGTATGCCCTGGGTCAGGGGTCAGGGATGTCTGGAGGAGGTGGCCTGAACTGGAGAGTCTGACGGAGGAGTAGAGGGACTGCCGCACACAGAAACCCAGACGCGGGAATGGGGCTCCATAAAGGACTGGCAGGGATGAAGAAAGAAGGGAAGTAGGCCCATCCCTGGGAACTTTGAGTCAAACTCTGGCTAGGGGAACCATGGAGGGTTGGGGACAGAGGCGACAACACAGGTAACTGATGTGCCCCTGGTACTCACATACACAGATGGTACAGAATGTGTGCTTATTCCTAAATGGGAGACAGGCTCACATAAAGATGGGTGCTTAGCTCTAGTGCGGTAGGGCTAGTGGATCTTGGTCACCACTGTATTCCGTGGTGCTCAGCAAAGGCCTTGCTGTGCAGGGAGTGTTCAGTCAGCTCCTGTTTTGAGGATGAACTGAGGACAGCCCTGGTCAGTGGCTGGGGCTGTGTTTCAGAAGCTGCAGGCTAATGTGGGTCCAGGGTGGCTCCCTCCTCTGTGCTAACCCCTCCCTCTGCCTTGACTTTGGGCTCAGGTGCTGATGCTAGAGCTCAGTGACATGCCATCGGAGCATGTGGTCAGTGTGGCCAATGTGGACCTCCTCCAGGACCGTGAGGGCTTCACGTGGAAGGGCCATGAGCGGCTGAGTCCACGCACAGGACCATTGCCTTGGGCTGCTGGCTTCCAGCCTCGAGTGCTGGTACAGTGCTTGCCGCCAGCCGCTGTCACTGCTGTCACACTCCACACCGAGTGGAGCCTTGTGGCCTTTGGCACCAGTCATGGCTTTGGTGTCTTCGACTACCAGCGCAAGAGCCCTGTGCTGGCCAGGTGTGTGGAGGTGGGATTGTGAAATGGGGTCCAGGCCTCTGTTTCACCTTGGAAAATTTGGTGTGGCAAAGTCGGGGTGATTTTTATAACCCCTGTCACCTCCATCACCTGATGAGTAATAGCCTGGCAGCTCCATAAAGGGTGTTCTAAGCACCACTGACTGTAGGGCCCATGGGGTGGAGGCTTTGGCTTCAACAGGAGCAGCTGCTGCCCTGCGACCAGCTGCTGCCTACCTGCAGGTGCACCCTTCATCCCAATGACTCCCTGGCCATGGAGGGGCCACTCTCCCGTGTGAAGTCACTCAAGAAGTCGCTGCGCCAGTCTTTCCGGCGCATCCGCAAGAGCCGTGTCTCTGGGAAGAAGCGGGCTACTACTGCCAGTAGTAAGGTGAGAGGGGCAGGCTGCAGGTAGCTGTACCCTGGACCAGCTAGGGATCTTGGAGGTTGCTCATTTCACTTGCTCCTCCTCCACAGTCCCTGGGCTCTTGGGAGGGACAGTAATGGGATGTGGGGCACCAGGCATGGTGAGCAGTTGCAGTGTGGGGGATGGTGTTTAGGAGTTCCACCCCCCACAGTTGCAGGAGGCCAATGCACAGCTGGCGGAGCAAGCCTGCCCCCACGATGTGGAGATGACACCCGTGCAGCGCCGCATCGAGCCCCGCTCTGCCGATGACTCCCTCTCGGGTGTTGTGCGCTGCCTCTACTTTGCTGACACGTTCCTTCGAGATGGTGAGGAATGGACAGGGTGGGATGGGGAGGTTGGCCCATCAGTTGGCCACCTAGGAGGTGGGCTTGGGAGGTTCAGAAGTGCCACTGAGCACCTCCCATGTGCTGGGCCACCCATGGTCCCACTGAAGTTAGTAGGGGACAAACAGTGAGGGGTTGGTGAGTGAACCAGAAGGGGGAGCCCAAGGCCTAGGGGTGACAGGGAGCCAGGATCCTCACTGGCCCATACCCCACAGTGGGCTTTGTGTGTGGGGAGCTGTCCAGCCCATGGCTGGAGTAGACTGAGTGCTGAGGAGGCAGCTGAGGGAGGCACTGTAGCTGTCCCTATGTTGAGGACCAGACTTTGACTCTGGGTGGCTTAGAAAGGGTTTGTTGATGGAGTCACTGATTGGTTTTTAACTTGCATAATGGAGAATTTTGCTCTTTGGGGCAAAAAAAAGGGGTGGTGCTGGCACTGTGGCTCATGCCTGTAATTCTAGCACTCTGGGAGGCCAAGGCAGGTAGATTGCTTTGGTTCAGGAACTTGAGACCAGGTTGAGCAAGAGTGAGACCCCACCTCTTCTAAAAATAGAAAATAAGCCAGCCATAGTGGCAGGTGTTGGTAGTCTCAGCTATTCCAGAGGCGGGAGGCAGGAAGATTGCTTGAGTCCAGGCGTTTGAGGATTGCTGGGAGCTATGAAATCACCACACTCCAGGGTGACAGAGTGAGACTGTATCAAAAAAAGGGGGGTTGGGAGGGCAGGCGCGGTGGCTCACGCCTGTAATCCCAGCACTCTGGGAGGCCAAGGTGGGTTGATTGTCTGAGTTTAGGAGTTCGAGACCAGCCTGAGCAAGAGTGAGACCCTGTCTCTAAAAGACAGCCAGGCATTGTGATAGCTGGGCGTTGTAGTGGACACCTGTGTCCCAGCTACTTGGGAGACTGAGGCAAGAGAATCACTTTAGCCCAAGAGTTTGAGGTTGCTGTGAGCTATGATGCCATAGCATTCAACCCCAGGGTGACTGAGTGAGACTCTGTCTCAAAAAAAAAAAAGAAAAGAAAAAAGAGAATTTCAAACATACAAAAAAATAGAGAGGGGAGGGCAGCGCCTGTGGCTTAAAGGAGTAGGGTGCTGGCCCCATATACTGGAGGTGGTGGGTTCACACTTAGCCCTGGCCAAAAACTGCAAAAAAAAAAAAAAAAAAAAGAGAGAGGAGAGCACACTTACTCCTCACGCCTCACCTGCTGAGCCTGTTCCACCCCACATCCTATTGTTTTATCTCATGGGGTCTTTGAAATGAAAGCCCAGGCGTGAGTTCATCAGCAGCCACACTACCCATGTCACACCCTTTAGAGCTGTCCTGCTGGAGCCACAGGTCCTCTTTCCGATGTCATTTATTTGCCAAGGGTCTCTGTCCCATAGATTTCCCCACCATCTGGATGTGGCTTTTGTGACCCCAAGTTTTCAGCTCATTCCACCATCCCTGTAAGGAAGTCGATGGGTTCAGGTTCATGGCTGCCCAGGCCCCTGTCTGGCATGTCATGTGCTGAGTTGCTTGGTCATTTTTCACCTCAGAGCTGTGGCCATTGTGTAGGTCCCACAGTTTGTTGAAGGTGCAAAGTAGAGAACCTCCCAAGTCCACCCCTCCTGCTCCTGTGGGGTTATAGTTCTGATTCTTCAATAAGTGTCATCCCCAGAAGTTTGTTTCACACAGGCAGAGCAGACTGAGGGCTTTCTGGCCCTGGCCTTGGTGTCTTCTGCATTGAAGACTCACTCTGGCTGCCTTTCAGGGAACACTGAAGAAGGAGGGGCTAAGATGGGCCCTGTGGACTGACGACAGGCCTAGTGGATGGTGGGTAGGTGAATCTGGGACTGTAGGTTTGGGGCATGAGTGACAAAGATGGAGCTGCGCTTACCGAGATGGGCTCAGGGTCCAGTGTGAGTGCCTGCTCGCGTCCTGTGCCGCTGCCCCAGAGGCTGGTCGAGCCTCTGCAGAAGGGCTACATGCCAGCCCTGACGTGAGTCAGCATTGTACAGCTGGTGTCTCAGGCCATGAGGTGAAGGTTCCCGGGGAGGTGTGGACAGGAGGGCACCAGTCCTGAGTCTTAGGGTGTCACAGTCAGGAAGTGGAGGAGAGGTGGGAAGGACCTGCAGTGTATGGGAGGCTGCAGGGAGCGGCCTCCTCACAGAGCCGTACCCCGCAGCTGTCCACCACGGGCCCACCATGTGGGCAGGCACCAACTCAGGCTCCGTGTTTGCCTACGCGCTGGAGGTGCCGGCAGCAGCAGCCTGCGGCGAGAAGCGGCCAGAGGGGGCAGTGGAGGCTGTGCTGGGCAAGGAGGTGCAGCTGATGCACCGGGCACCTGTGGTGGCCATTGCTGTGCTGGATGGGCGTGGCCGCCCACTACCTGAGCCCTACGAGGCCTCAAGGGACCTGGCGCAGGCGCCAGACATGCAGGGCGGTCATGCTGTGCTCATTGCATCTGAAGAGCAGTTCAAGGTGAGCTGTGTGGCTGTGGAGTACCCCCCGCCTCAAGGGCACCACTGGCCCCTCTAGAACCCCCTGCCCTGCCAGTGTCCACACCTGTTGAGACCCTCCATGACCCTCCTGCCCCATGGAAACACCTCCAACCAGCAGGGGACCTCCCCAGAGGAACCCTGATGTCCCCACCCCCCAGCCTTCTGAGGTCTCCTGAGACCCTCCTACCTTGCTGGGCAAGGTGGCTCATGCCTGTAATCCTAGCACTCTAGGAGGCTGAGGCGGGTGGATTGCCCTGAGCTCATAGGTTTGAGACCAGCTCACTTGATTGAGCCAGGCAGTGTGGCGGGCGCCTGTATTACCAGCTACTTGGGAGGCTGAGGCAAGAGAATCGCTTGAGCCCAAGAGTTGGAGGTTGTTGTGAGCTGTGGAGCCATAGCACTCTACTGAGGGTGACAAAGTGAGACTCTGCTTCAAAAAAAAAAGACCTTCCTACTTCACTGTCCTACACAAGGCTCCTGTACCCTGTCTAGGACCCAGGGGGGGTCTGTCGTTTGGGAACTCATGGTTAGGTGGGGATATCAGAAATAACCTTAGGACCCTGTGTGAATGTGCCACATGTGGACAGGCCTGGGAGGTCTCTGGGGTGTAGCCTAAAGCCTGGGTCAAGCATGGAAGATCCAGGAAGGGATGGCCAGCCTATTAAGGAGGAGTGGCAGTGTGGCCCAGGGCACAGGTGGGGCTGAGGCCTGCAGGGATTCTGGTTGGGGGCTGGCAGGTCAGTAGCAGAGTGGCCCTAGGGTGAGGACAGTGCTAGGCGCTGTGTTCACTGGCTGCCTGCTGCCAGGTGTTCACGCTGCCCAAGGTGAGTGCCAAGACCAAGTTCAAGTTGACAGCCCATGAGGGCTGTCGAGTACGCAAGGTGGCACTGGCCACGTTTGCCAGCGTGGCCTGTGAGGACTATGCTGAGACCTGCCTGGCCTGCCTCACCAATCTGGGCGACGTCCATGTCTTCTCGGTGCCTGGCCTGCGGCCCCAGGTACACTACTCGTGTATCCGGAAGGAGGACATCAGCGGCATTGCCTCCTGTGTCTTCACGCGCCATGGCCAGGGTGAGGCTGGGCGGGTATTGGGGCCAGGAGAGCAGAAAGCATTCTGGGAGGGGACCAGCTGCAGGGCTGTGCTTGGTGTCAGGTCTCCTAACTCTGCTCTTTTCCTGCGTACTCAGGCTTCTACCTGATTTCCCCGTCAGAGTTCGAACGCTTCTCCCTAAGTGCCCGAAACATCACAGAGCCGCTCTGTTCTCTGGACATCAGCTGGCCCCGCAATGTCACCCGGGGCAGGTGTGGAGGGGCTAGCCCCTGGCCTGGGGGCTGTAGCCAGGGCCAGGTCTCATCCCTCATCCCTCCAACTCTGCCCTGCCCATTGTGTATCTTCTGTTCCTGGGCTCTGGTGTAGCAGGGTGGGGATCTAGTGCTACAGCCTTAAAGCCCATGCTGTGGTCCCCCTCACGGCCCTATCTCTGCAGCTACAGACCCCAAGAATCACCCAAGTTGAGCCAGGCTAATGGGACTCCAAGCATCATCCTGGCCTCCTGTGATGGGAGTCCCGATCCAGGCCACAGCAAGGGAACTGGTAAGGGGAAGATGGAGGCGGGCCCTGGCCCCACAGTGTCCCATGCAGGGAAGCAAGACGCACATGGTTCAGGTGTCAGGCAGGTGTCTGTGGGTGGCAGCTGAGCTAAACCTGGAAGCTGGGCAGGAGGGGTGAGCATGTCTGTTGGCTGTTGGTACTACATCTCAGTGTGGGCTGCCTTTGGGTCTGTAGCCCCAGACCCCTAGGTACAGAGGGTGCTGAGGGGTGCTGGGAGAGACTCATCACCTCCTTCCTGCAGACACCTCAGAACCACCAGAGGCCATGCTGTCACCCATGTCCATTGACTCAGCCACCAGTGCTGACACCACTCTGGACACAACAGGGGATGTCACTGTGGAAGATGTGAAAGATTTCCTGGGGTGAGGCCAGCAAAGGGTTCCCTGGGAGGGGCTGCCACAGGCGTCCCTGTCCCTCACTGATCAACACTCCATCCTATAGCTCTTCTGAGGAAGCTGAGAAGAATCTGAGGAACCTGGCGGAAGATGAGGCCCGGGCCTGTGCCATCCTGATCAAATGAGGTGCTGCAGGAGTGAGGCCCCGGGTCTCCCTGGTCCTTACTCCTTAGCAGTGTCCACTCCACAGGATCTACCCCTACCCTGGTCTTATACCTGGAATGTCAGCACTCCCTGAAGTCTGGCTGCCTTACATGGGGTGTCTCTGTGGGGGGGCTTCAGGGGCTCACACAGCAGGTCTTGTAGTCAGGTATTAGGAAGTAGGGCTGGCCCACCCACTCTTGCTCATTGTGGTGGTAATTTGAAGACGACCAGATTAAACGACTTAGAAGCAGCAGTTTGGGGTTTGGGGACTGGTTTGGCCAGTCCATTTCCCACATGAGATGGCTGAGGACCAAAGGCTGGGTCCTGCCGTTGAGCCCAGGCAGAGGCTGACTTGCTCCTGGCCGACTTTCGGTTTGGACGCCCACCCCGTTGGTTGCCTCGTGCCTCCATCCACCTGACCAATAGCCACAGCCACACCCTGCACTGGGCACAGAGACAGCCCTAGCTCCTTTGTCTGGTACCCTCACTGGTCTTAGTGGGTTGTGTGTGGTCCTGCGCTTAGACACCCAGAGATTAGGAGACTCAGTGAGTCCGCCTCAAGCTGTCACTGAAGAGCTTATGTTTGCCTCTGGACCTCCCTCACCTCTTCACCCCTCTTCTTTCTCTCTCCTAGGAAGGCCAGAGCTACCCCAAGTACCACCTGCCCTGCTTGGCCCCTTAACATAGACCCACACCTCCTAACCTGTGGGTTCCAGTGGGACCTGCCATCCTGTCCCTGCTGATCCTGGTCTCGGGGCAGTACCGGCCCAGGACTTGCCCAGAAGTCTGAATCCTATAGGCAGTTGGTTGCCCTGGGGGCCACTGCCTTGGGGAGAGTACAGATGGGGCCCAGCATCCTGTGCCACCTCCCACTCCACACCATCCTTCCCCCCGCCTCCCTTGCAAAGAGTATTTTTCTAACGCCTGAGTGGGACAGTTATTTCTAAAACTATTTTGGTACTTGCTCCCAGACCACCCCCTGGCCTGTGCAGAATGCACACATGTGCGTGGATGGGACTGGGAACCCTGCTGGGCACCCATAATCAGGGGTGTGTGTGGAAGGGGTGGTCAGGATGGGTTTCCCTATAGATTGTACCATGGGTTTTTCCTGCCATTTTGTTAAAATTAGCGCCATTTTAATATTAAAAATACTGATTTTTAATATTGAAAATAAAAGCATTTAATATCTCTTAAAGGGCAACCACATGTGCTTTAAGGGGCAGAGAGGGGCTTCACTTGCGTGCTCATGCTGTGGAGGGAGGATACCTGACAGGGCACTCCCCTGGTGCTGTGTGGGGCTGTGGCACTGGGGGCAGCTGGGAAAGGGGCTGCCATCTGCTTGTGCTCTTCTTTAGCAGGGGTGGACAGAGGACTCCTTCCTCACTCAGGCCTGGGGCTGCAATGGGACACTGCCCTAGGCCAGCGCCTTGCGGAAGGTGCTCCAGGCATGGAAGCAGCGGGTAAAAGCATGCTGCTCGTTGCCCTTTCGGACCAAGCGCAGGCGGCGTGGCTGCTCACACTCTTTGGACCGAATGTGCTGGATGTACACCTGGTGGGGAGAGATAGTGAGCCTCAAGCATTGCCCCCCAGGCCTGTAGACTCAGCCATCCTCCTACCCAGCTCACCTGGCAGGCCTTCAGACTCAGTTTGATCTCCACCTGACTGGTCTGGGTCCCCACCCACATGTAGACCTGTGTGGACAGCAGGGAGGCAGTTACATGGGTGCCTTGGGAACATTTCCCTTCTGGGGACAGAGTTCCCATTTACAAGTGGGTGGGCTCTTGAATGTGCAGGGCCTGTGGGGGCATGGTCCTCACCTCTCGGCCATTGTCTAGCAACATGATGTCGTCATCTGCCAAGTCATCTTGGCAAAAGTCAGAGCATTTCTCAGTCACTGCAAAGTAGCCCTTTTCGTTGGAGCACCTAAGGAATGAGGTAAAGCCCAGGGTCATAAGCAGCAGAGCTGAGACTAAGGGATCTGAGAGATGGTCAGGCCTGGGCCTCACCGGAAGAGCCGTGTGTGCTTCATGTACTCGGCGTCATCATCATAGGGCTTCTGTGCCCCGATGCCCACCCAGAAGAAGTTCTCAGGTTCCTCACCTTCGTTGATAACCTATAGACAAAGAGCAAGTCCAGCCCACGGCCCTTGCCTGCCCTGGCTCAACTCCCTGCTCATCCACCTGCCTTGTTACCTGCTTGCTGTAGGAGGCATCAAACATGGTGTTCAGGATGTCTTCTGCCAGCTTGGCCTCGTCAGGGTCTGATGCTCGGCCCACCCAAGCATACACAATGCCTTGGTTGTCCTCACTCTCAAAGGGAACCTGGGGAGCAGGCAGGGAGTTCAGGTCAGGGCTGGCCCCCTAACCTACTACCTGGATCCACCATCCTGGCTCACGCCCAGAACTCCACCTTGAGAATGAAGCAGAACTCGGAGTTGAGGAGGCTGGAGTCCGTGTTGATCTGGATGCACCTGGGGAACGTGGTGTGTGTCAGCAGGAGGTCAAGGCCATCTCCCCAACCCTCACCTGCTGCTGTGCCCTCCCTGGAGCCAGATACCTGGTACAGAGGGCGCTGCCATTGGTGCGGATCTGGTACAGGCTTGGTTGCAGAGTGCCCTGGGTTGCCTTCCTCTTGCCACGGTGGATGATGAACTTTCTCTTGAAATGGGACAGGAACTTGGGGTTCTCCTGCTGTTGTGTCATGCGTACCACCTACGGGCATGGAAGTTTCAAGGGCAGCTCTCTGGGTCCCACCACAACCCTCCACTGGCTTGCAGGGCGTTGCAGGCACCTACCTCCAGTTTGCCAGGGAAGAGGCTTTCAAACTTCTTCTGCAGGCTGAAGGTGAAGGTAAGCCAGCCCATGTTGGAGGCCTCGCGGCCCTGCCAAAAGTACACGATGCACTGGAAATCCTCCTCTGGCTGCTTCTCCTCTGCCTCCGCAGCTGCCTCCTCCCCTTCTTTGCTCTCAGCCTTGTCTTCTTCCTTGTTTTTCTTCTTCTCCTCTTCCTCATACTCTACTGGGACCCAGTACCTGCCAGTGGGAAAGCAGTGAGCAGCGGCTGGGCGGAGCTCATGGGAGGGGCTCGGGACAGGGAAGTGTGCTGGGGTGGCACCTGCATAGGAAGACATAGCAGTCCTGCGTGTAGAAGTGGCCGAATTCCTCCTCTGGCAGACGTGCGAACTTTTTTCCTTCCAGCACAAAGCCCTCCATGCCGTCCAGGTCCTCATTCCACTCTTCCATCAGCTGCTCAGCCTGCAGGTGACAGGCCCCACCCCCACAGGCCTCAGCACCGCCCTACGCGTAGGCCCCGCCCCTGCAAGTCTCAGCCACGCGCCACACACAGGCCCCGCTCCCACCTCTGCCAGCGTCATTGGGGGCTGCCGAGGCAGGAAAAGTGCCGTCAGGTCAGCCTTCATCTGCTCTTTCTTCTCGGCATCACGCTTCACCTTCCCTGAGAGACTGGGGCCTGGCAGAACGGCCTCTGCATTACGCGTGTAGTCCACCATCAACACATCATCCCAGTTCTTGAATTTGGCCTTGAACACCTGCCAGTGGAGGAAGGTGATGAACTGTGAGGGGTCTGGCATGGTTAAAATTAGGGTCTGAGGAGGTTGGTGTAGGCTCAGAGGCCACACACAGGGGCGGTGCCTGGGAGGCAGGACCTAGGAAGGGCCACGGAGGGGGGGGGGCAGGGCCTGGGGCCCAGTTCTGCATGGCAGTAATGGAACCACACAGGGATCAGAGCATAACAGGGTCGACAAGGGTCTCCGGAGCACACCTGTGCCTCAGTGCCCTCGAGGCTGCGGCTGACCGCGGCATGGCGTGGCCGGTGCAGCATGGTGCACAGCTCCTGGCCCAGCTTGAGGGCAGCAGCGCGCACCAGGCGTGGGGACTTGCGGCCTATCCAGATGAACACGTCGGACCAACAGTCCAGGATGTACACACAGCGCGTGTCTAGAAGGCTCTGTAGCTGCAGAACCAGAGGCTGGAGGTCAAAACCCAGTCATGGGGGTAGGGAATGCTGTCCCCGAGCCCTCCTGCATGTCTCACCAGCCGCATCCCTGGCATCAGCTCCACCTTGGGACGTTTCTTATGTTCCACAGAGAGCTTGTAGTTGATCTGTGGCAGTTCCAGGTAGCCCAGGCCCAGACCCACCTAGCAGGATAAAGAGCAGAGCATGGCAGGGATGGGGTCTGGGGACAGTAGCCTCACCCACACAGCCCCTGCTTGAAGGCAGCCTTACCTGCAGTGCGGCTTACTGCCTGCTCCTGTCTGTACCCATTGCCCCCTCCACCCCAAGGTCATTTTAAGAATACCCTATCAGTGGAAGGGTTTTTAAACAGTGCTTTCCCTGGCTGCCCTTTACAGGTCTTAGCAATTTCTAATTCTCTAACTTGTCCCTTTCCTGGGCTGCCTGTCATCCACAGAATTAAGGCCAACTTCCCAGCCTGTGCCAGGTGCTTCTGTCTCCCTCTCCAGCTCCACCTTCCTGCAAACATCCACCCTCACACTCTTTCTTAAGCCAGACCTTTGCTCAGGCTATTCCTTCTCCAGAGGGTGGCACACTCTCCCCACCAAAGTCCAGAGCCCATGGCCACAACAGAGGGGCAAGGCCTGTGCCCCAAATGGATGGTGAACTCAGGCCAGTCCAGCACCCTAGCATCACAACTCACCTTGTACAGCTTGGGCTGGGGTGGCCAGAAGTCATCAGGCACATGCGTCTTGATCTCAGAGGGTTCCCCACCCAGCACCTCCCAGAACTCTGGGGGCTCTTGGCCCTGCACTAGCAGGAAGATTTCGGCCTTCCCTTTCCGCTCATTCTTGTTAATTTTCTCTGCAAAGAGTCTTAGGGCAGATGCAAAGCCCTCATCCTCAGCCCTGGGAAGGGTGCACCCCTCCCCTTCCCATTTGATGGGCGTCCTTAACAAAAACAGCCTCCACTTTCCTCATACCTGGCCTTGGTGGTGCTGCTCAGTGTGGCCTGGGCCCCCCGCCACACATAGATGTCCAGTCCTTGGTCCAGAAGGAAAACAAACCTGGACAGGAAGCGGCAGGAAATTGTCATGATGGGGAATGGGGCAATGACCCCTTGTCCCCCAGTGGTGGGGAGGAGGATGAGTCAAGCACTCCCTTCTCACATCTTGGGGGTTTACCTTGGGTCCAGGGAGGTCCCTTTGAGGGGCACAGGTTCTAACTTGATGTTCTTTTTCCCATACACACGGTACATCCTGGAGACCAGAGCAAGAGTGGCTCAGGGTGGGCACAAAGGGCTCAACTTAGCCCTTACACACTCCCCTCCAGCCCTTCTCAGCAGAGTCCAGGTTACTACACCCACCCCACACGTGCCCTCACCTGGTGACGTAGTGAGTGTCTTCTACAGTGTAGAAACCACTGGCTGTTCCACCCTCAATGTAGGAGATATCATTGTCAAACACCTGTGTGTGAGGGTGTGGATTTTCATCACTAAGCTGCCCCATCCCCCACCAAATACCACCTATCAGGCAGAGCAGAGTTGTACACAGGTGAATTGGATGCTATAATATAAAGCTATGACAATGTCAACAACAAAAAATCATCTGTGCCTATAAACACATGTTATGGTGTTCGATGTGTACACAAAAATGCACATGACGTATTTATTTATTTAGAGACAAGAGTTTCATTTTGTTGCCCTCAGTAGAGTGCCTGGTAGAGTGCCTGCTGTGGGGTCATAGCTCTTGGGCTTAGGTGATTCTCTTGTCTTACCCTCCCGAGTAACTGGGATTATAGGTGCCAGCCACAATGCCTGACTATTTTTTGTTGCAGTTTGGCTGGGGCTAGGTTCGAACCTGCCACCCTTGGTATATGGGGCTGGCGCCCTACTCACTGAGCCACAGGCATCGCGAAGGCATATATATATTTTTCTGAGACAGACTCATTTTGTCACCCTTGGTAGAGTGCCGTGCTGTCATAGCTCACAGCAACCTCAAAACTTGGGCCTGGGCAGCGCCTGTGGCTCATCCAGTAGGGCGCCGGCCCCATATACTGGTGGCGGGTTCAAACCCGGCCTCGGCCAAACTGCAAAACAGAAAAATAGCCAAGCATTGTGGCAGGTGCCTGTAGTCCCAACTACTTGGGAGGCTGAGGC
>CAUYRH010133450.1:0-20969 GCA_963574655.1 Perodicticus potto
GCTGGTAGGGACTGACCTCTTTCGTGGAATTTTCCCTCCTTGCAGCTCTCTTCTTTTGATATTGTCTCATGGACTTTATTTATTTATTTATTAAGTCATTTGTACATAGATCCTACATACATTTTTGCCATTATGGGATTCAATGTGTTGATTATTTATACAAATTGGAGTACTTACATGCTACTAATCAACATTGCTTTCACCTCATTTACCCAATTACAGCATTAAGACATTTGTGTTCTACACCTGATAGATCCAACTTGTACTTGCAATATGCTCCATAGGAGAGGTCCCCCTACTAACCCTCCCTCTATCAACCCACCCCCCTCCTTTTCCCTCCCCATCCCCATCCCTCCTTCCATCCTAGGCTATAGTTTTGTTTAATTTTTCATATGCAAGTGTGAGTAATTATAAATTGGTTTCACAGTAGTACTGAGACATTGGATATTTTTTGTCCATTCATGAGATACTTTACTCAGAAGAATATTTTCCAGCTCCATCCATGTAAACAAAACATAAAAGAGGTAAAGTCTCAATTTGTTTTTAAGTAGACCTACCGTTTGATCCTGCAATTCCTCTTCTAGGTGTATATCCAAAGGACCAAAAATCACTTGACAATAAAGATATTTGCACCAGATTGTTCAGAGCCCCTCAGTTCATAATTGCCAAGACATGGAAGAAGCCCAAGTGCCCATCGACCCATGAATGGATTAATAAATTGTGGAATATGTATACCATGGAATACTATGTCTCGTGGACTTTAACTGCTTTGATTTTTTTTCACACTCGTAGCAGCATCTCCTTAACTCAGATAATCTTTGCGATTCTGCATAAGTTTCTCAAGGCCTGGAAAATTTCTCAAAGTAATAAAATGGGGCAACTGTAGGACTCACTTTGTTTTTTCTTTAGTTCTCATGGATTACTGTATTTCTTTATTGCCTAGCCTCAAGAATCTTGAAAAATCTTTGATTCACATATCTTGCCAGTTTCTGTTGTTGTTTACTTTTGGTATGATGGCTGTTCAATCTCAGATGCAGAAGTCAAAATACTGTTTTAAATTTTCTTTAGTATAACTAAATTATAAAATTAATTTTCTCAATTGTAGCACAGATTAACTATCTTTCCAACGTTGAGCATACTAAGAATTTGAAAATCTTGTTTTGATCTCCCCTTCCGAGGGAGATTTTCTGTTACAGGCCCTCTCTGTTAATTTTGAGCCTGTGAATACCCTAACAACTCCAGGCACATAACACTACTTTATGTCGGTGCCTCAACTCATGGATTTTGCCCAACGTTTTTATAGTTATGAGAATTTACCTTCCCTATCCCATGAAAAATAAACCATCTTAAGCCAGACTTACTAAGGTTGTACTTATATTTTGGCCTCAGGGAACAACTTATTTTTGTTAGGTGAGTAGGGGGCACTATTTCTGTTCCACTCATGGAAGAAACTGTATTCCTAATTCCTGATTTCACATGGGATACTTGTTCCTGCCCTGGGGTCCAAATGGGGCATATACCTGATGGCATTATCTGTGATGCCCACAGAACTTCTTGTCTGTCAGCTATTGGTTTTAGCTCCTAATTTACTATGCTGAGATCTCTGTTCATTTCTGGCTCATGGAGATTTTATTTACTAGGATTATTTTTAGCATGGGATGTTTTCTATTAATTTTGTATTTTTGAAGAAGAAAAGAAGGTGCTAAATTTATGTTTAATCCACTATTTCACCAGAACAATTTTTAAAAGATTGCAGAAAGTAGAGACCAGTGGGGGAAGTAACACAATAATTTCAGTAACCCTTGTTTCTCTATTACTTGAAATTCAATATATTTCTTTATACTTTTCTATAGATTTTACACTTATCTTGGCAGAGATTATTTTTAAAGACTTTAAAAAACTCAAATCCTAAATCATGAATGATAAAGATTTTTCCAAGGCCATTGATATTCTGGTGTTTTGCAGAATTCTTATAATAACTGGGAAAAGGTAAAACTAACTTTCAAAGTATCAGTGACAGTGCCTATTTTATATTATATGGCATGAAATTTATCACCTAGTAAAATTGAAAACAAAACAAAACCCTGAAATGGCACAGGCATTTAAAAATATACGTAACATATAAATATGTTACAGATAGAGATATTTCATTCAAACTCAATCATATGGAATAAAGAAAATAGTTATCTGATTATAATATCTAAATATGAAAAACATATATGATTATGGTCTGTCTATGACTGACCTTAATTTTCAGCATTCTTTCTTTGCCAACCAGACTGGCACTCCAGGATGCTAACAGTCCTTGGGGCCCTCGGTGTGGGGCGTGCAAAGGCTGTGGTGTCATGTTAAATATACTTTTTCTAAATGTAATATATTAGTTGAAGTTTTTCAGTTATTTTGAAATACTAGTTTCATAACAAGTTGCATAAGTGCTAAATGTTATCCTTATTACTATATTGTAATAATCTTTTAAAATGCTTACTAATTTTAAAATCTCTTATGAAATATTGTAGCATACTTACAAGTCTCCTTACAGATTTACTTTTTTATAATTTAACTTGTTTTTTCATTCTGCTAAATATCAGTCTTTCCCCCATCTTTTTGGACCCTAAGCGTTTTTATGTAGTTACTGAAAGTATAACTACTCTTAACCTTTGCAGGTTCAGAATGTTGAAGTCCCTACCTTTAAAAATAAATTTTCTTTGCATTTACGTTTTATCATAAACTAAACCTGAAAACTGATTAGCATAGTTGTTAACTTTGAGCCTTTGGACATAGAGTAGTTGATAATTAAGTCACATAGGAGCCCAGTTCTTCATAGAAATGATTTAACAAAAATAATGAGTCCATTTAACACTCAATAAAAGGAAATCCAAATAAGTAAAAATATTAATTCAGTCATCATAGGAGAAAATCCATCTCATTACTTTATAATTACACAGTCCTTCAGTTTGAGGTGGGATATGGAGGAATGGTAATGGTGAGTTCATTCATGAAAACATGCTATAAATTGGATAAGCTATATTTAAATATGTTGAGGCTCTTTACCAACTAAATGTTTGAAGATGATGTGGTTTGTTAAAACTGAAAATGTCTTTGTGTCATCTAATTAGTGGAAATATTAAAAAACTCTTCATGGAAAAGATAAGTATATATATATGATAAGAGTTCGATGAATGTCTCTTCCTTTTAAACTTTGCTTTCTTATATTTAAATATAGCTATGTGATTTAACTAGTATATGAATAAAATGGATATGTTAATTACCTTGATTGTGATAATCATTTCACAGTGTATATGTATGTCAACATTCGTGTACATAATATGTGCAATTTTTGTTAATTATACCTAAAATCTAGAAAATTAAAATAATAAAAAATTCCTACTATTATTTTTTATATAATTATTTATATTTGGTTTTGCCAAAAATTTTTATAGTTAATCTAATGAAATTATGCATATAAAGCAACAGATTGCATTTGGGCACAATTGCAGACTTCTAAGCCTTTTTGTCCATTATTTAGTTTAGTGTTCAAGTATTGAATTAATGTTTGATTTTAACTTGATTATAGGAAGATGTATATATTTTTGGCAGACTTTGGTCTTTCCTGCTATAATTAATTTCAGTTAATTAATTAGGAAATATATACTTACAAGAAAGTGTGTATTTATCTTTATCTTACCTGTAATTATTAAGATATTTGTTCATTAATTTAGGACATGTTGAATTGAGCTATGTCTTCAGTTATGCCTGAGACATTGCATTAGATCCTGTATTATAGAAGTGAACATGGCCAAAAAGACTCATTTCTTAATGAATTTTCATTGTCAGGACATCTCTAAGATTTATTTTAAAGAAATTTGATCCAAAAAAATGAGATTCGTAGGATAGTTTGATATTTTTTTTTAAACAGCCAATCAATAACCATTCACAAAATTAATTGGTCATCAGCTATTCACAGACATATATACCTGTCTATGTGTTTGGTCCAGTGTAGCACCCAAACTAAATAAGTCTTTGATCCACTGGTTGTATGAAGAAAATATTACCAAATGACATATTTACCCAATCCTGGATCTGTTTCTCTTATAAAATATAGAAGTGCAGTTTAAAATATCTTACATTAATAGACATAAAGTTGAGGATGCAAGAATGGAGAATGATAAAAACTGAGAGGTCATGAATGACATAAGGTGAATAGAAAATGTACTCAGTCAACCCCTCTTCATCATTCAGACAACACTTCACATGTTAGAATTTATGAAGGAGATACAATTTATGAAGGAAGATACAATCTTGCATCTAGCAGCTCTTTGACTTTTTTCTTTTAAGATTTATCCATGGAAGATGGCGCGATGCCTGTGGCTCAACGGGCTAAGGTGCCAGTTACGTACACCTGAGCTGGCGGGTTCGAATCCAGCCCAGGCCCGCCAAACAACAGTGACGGCTGCAACCAAAAAATGGCCGGGCATTGTGGCGGGCACCTGTAGTCCCAGCGACTTGGGAGGTGGAGGTAAGAGACTCGCTTGAGCTCAGGAGTTGGAGGTTGCTGTGAGCTGTGATGCCACAGCACTCTATCCAGGGTGACAGCTTGAGGCTCTGTCTCAAAAAAAAAAAAAAAAAAAAAAGATTTATTCATGGAAGAATGAAGTCCATGTACACATAATTATCCTGAATAATAAGGAATTTTCTTTGTATATTCTGAAAATATTTTTGTGTCCAGTGCTGTTCTCTGAAAATATTTGTGTGTCCAGTGCTGTTCTAGGCTGTAAGCTCCTGACCAAAATTGGAGTCTCTTTGTAACAGTGTGATGTATTTAGCTAATTTATTATCAGAGTCATTTTAGATAAAAAAAATTAATCACTACCCACAAGAAATCAAAGTAGCAATCTTCCGAGTAGCTTGACTTTCATTTATCCATCTTTTTGTGATAATAAGCAATTAACCCAATGATTGGAGCCTGGGAGATAATTTGTAATGATGGATATAATAATGGAATTTAATTAACTTCAAATAAATATTTTAGTGAGGGTTCATTTGTATACCCAGATATTTATTGATACTATAATAGCTTTGCTATTTTTTTCTTTAACCATTATACCAGAAATCATGCAGCAAAGTTCATATCACTTTAAGGAAAGCTATGATCTAAAAAGTCATAGCCTTTTAATGTTGATAGTGCTTGAATCTTGATCACTATGCAGATCACAAAAAGCCTGGCTGACTGGTGTGATTGATGATACTAGTTCCTAAATACATTGCTCTCATTCTTTCTGATAAATCTGTATGAGGTTGGCTATTGTGTATGTCGTTGGATATTTCTTAATTGATCTAGGATCCTCATTTATAGAGCTTATAATTCAGGAAATCACCCTTTGTGATTATTAAAAGAAATCTATTTTTTCCCATTTCTTATTTGAACTAATATGGTCAAAAGGATACTGATGAATAATGTATTACACCTGTAGTAGGGAACCAAGATATTCCTGAAATACGGAGCTATGTATTTCTTCCCTCAGCTCCGCCCAATCATATTTATTTGAATACACCAATTTTCATGGGGAATAATGTCTTTCTATTTATTTATTTAGGGTTTTTTCTTTAAAGTGTAACCAATACAATATGAGTTTGGAAACATTTAGACATGACTACAGTAGTGAGTTGTGTAAAAGGCTTCTGAGACTTCATTAGAGGGAAAAAAAATATGACAGAGGATATGGGTTTGGCCACGTATTCTGAGAGCTGGAGGGCAGTGCTACTTTTGGGAAGGATAAGATTTATCTTGTTTGAAGCCGCTGTTATCCAGACGTCCTGGCAGGGAAAAGGCTGTTTGTGAAATTTTACAAAGCTCTCCTCCTCATGTAGTGAGGCCTTGCTTCAAGAGGCTTTGCTATGGGCTTCTGCAAGAGGAGTGACTTCAGTCCTGACCTACGAAGGTCTGGCCGGCTTGCCGCGTGAGGGCAGAGCACTGACTCAAGGCTCAGAAGTGCATGTCTTTCTCATCACATTAGAGAATGGGGTATTTCTCCCAGACGTTATTTCATAAATCCTAACATTCTTATAAGTTTTTGAAATTGATAAATTACTTTTATCTCAAGCCAGCTCAGTAATTTAGCCTTGCCACATGTGATTTTACACGTGTCAGGGGAAAGAGCTTCTTTCTTCTTTCTTGCCTGATGTGCTTTTATTTGTCAAAGGGCAAAGAATGGCAGTGAGAACCAGGAGCTCCCACCTCCCACAACCAGCAGGACTCAACTGCAGTACACAGATTACAATAAGCAGCTCACAAAATAATCTTCTGGATTGAGGAATAAATGGAATAAATACATTTGATTTTTGTCCTCAATTTAAGCAAGTGTTTTAGTAGAAGTCAGCATAATTACATAAACAAAAGTTTCATTTTTTGGTTTGCTCTAAGATGAGATCCTTAGCTAATTTTTGTTTAATATTCATGGCTACCCTTTGAGACAGTGGCAAGTTTCTCCCCAAAGATAACCACATGGAGAAAATCTACAGCTTACATTTCTTAACACCCGTATCCTAAAAACATGCAATAAATTAAGGGATGAGCCTTTAATTCATTCCCATGTGGAGGAAATAGCTGGGAGCAAGAAAGCAGAGTTGGAAATAATATTTAACATTGCCTTAGAATTTTTTCTCTAAATTCCTAAGTAATGATGATTTTCTGACATTCTTTTGAAGAGGGATACTTTTAGTTCACCCTGCATTATCCCTAAATAACATATTTATTGTAGCAGTATTACGTGGGAAGTTTTTGTATTTTAATATTACTAAACAAGTTGAATTATTTTCAAATGATTTTTTCTTTATGAAATGATAAGTCAGTGTTTCTCAAGGGGCTGGTGTGGGGTAGATGATAACTTACTGATTATTCCATAATCATTTATAAAGCATGCAATGTGTTCTTATAAATGCTAAGGCTAGACAACAAGAATGGACAAAAAGAGAACTTGTTCCTGCCAGTAGAGAACAGGAAATGCTTGTACAGCATCTTAAAATCTTTATGCAATTTCCTGTGATTTCAGGCTGTCGTGTGATGCTCAGCCTCTTGTGTACCACGTACAGGTTGTTGCAGATGGAACCGGTCTGCACACTCCCATGCTGACTTGTCAGTTAGACATCCTATGTGTGGACTAGCCCCGATTTCAGAGGACGCGTGTTCACAGAACGCAGCTCGTACCATCTTCGATACCTACAGTTCTCCAGGGCTGTTCAGAGCTATGACAAAATGTTACAGCTGAGCAGATGTGGGGTGAAAGAGAACCAGTATTTTCTAATTTGAGTCATATTTAATTTTACTTGATAAGATTTGGGAAGTTCTGAGTCAGGATGATCTGAGCTGGTTTCAGCGTTACTTGATGGTAATGATTGAACATCAATCCTGTGTGTTTGCTTTCTTCTTTAATTGTAGATATGGAATCTGACAGAGTTGTTCATTTAGGATTTGCCTCTGAGGAAGAATTTTATTCAGAATGATTCAATCACACTATTAATAAAAAATCAAATCCAGTGTGACAATGTTGTAGGTGTGCGTCATCCAGGTGTAAAATTCAGATTTGAACAGCCATCCCTAATCAAAAGGGATTTGGTGATTGTGTAAGATCAATCTTTCAGGCATATTAAGTGAGGTAAATAATTTGTTGAAGAGATTCTGCTGCTGCAATGCTAGTTAACAGAGCCAGGTCTCTGAAATTAACAAGGCGTGTAATTTTGACTCTAATGAGATTCAAATACTGTATCATAGCAGGTGCCAGTGGCTGCAGCGCTCAGGACTGAGAGCGGTAGGAGGATGTTAACATCATCAATTAGCTTCTTTTTGACAGTACCTTGGAATAAGCTGGCACAGAGAGCAAATGGGATAGAAACTGTGAAACAGCCAAAACAATACAAGAGACAGAGATCAAAAACAGATCGTTTGTCAACAAGCTTAGTTCATCCTCAGGACTTTGGTTATTCTAGGCTCTTGTATTTATCATATTGTAAAGTTTGTTATTAATTAGAAACTAATGCACATTGGTTTTACACACACACACACACACACACACACACACATACGCACTGTAGGACCTCTGGAAGTTGACCTCCCAAGGGATTGTAATAAACTGGTCAACTTAAGGAGGAACTAGGCCTACTGTCCTGATGTGTACATGAGGTGCATGTCCGGTTTGTTAAAATTAGGTCAGCTTAAGGAGGTGGTCAATGTAGGGAAGTGGTCAACTATGGAGGGTCTCTTGTGTTTATGTATGGATAGGGAAAACATTAGAATAGATCAGGTAGCCTGCTGCCAGTCTTTTTTATTTTATAACGTCATCAGTAATGGTGGGAGATGCTTTCTGCTGGTCGTTGATCATGAGTCTGACATTTTCATACATAGTGTCACCTGTACTGTGTCAAAATCTCAGAGCGTTATTATTTAACCCTTTTTACATGAGAACATTAATACCTAGGGAGGTGTATAGGGTGGCATGAAGTGAAATTTATAGCCAGATCAATTACCTCAATCTCAGTCTTATTAAATTGCAGCTTTCTCTTCTAACTGCACAATACCACCTAAGGCCTTAGTATAGTATATACTATGGTCAAGTCTATGTGAGCTTTTATTAAAGATTTCTACCTACTTTTTGGACATTCTTTAGACCAAAGTCAAGCTGTATT
This sequence comes from Perodicticus potto, assembly GCA_963574655.1. Classification (NCBI taxonomy): domain Eukaryota; kingdom Metazoa; phylum Chordata; class Mammalia; order Primates; family Lorisidae; genus Perodicticus; species Perodicticus potto. The sequence goes on from CAUYRH010133450.1 coordinate 8,680, forward strand.
TAAGATTAAACTAAACCTGTATTCCATCAACTGGCACACATGGCTATTTTGCTTTTCTGGCTATTTTAAAATGATCTCACCATCTGAACCTCATTTTCCACACTCTTTCTGAGGAATGTCATCCATCTCAGTAGCTACATTTACTATGAAATACCGATAGTTGTAGAATGTGTGTCTCTAGAACCTCTTCTCCAAACCCCAATCAGATACTATACCCAGTTGGGGTCCATACAGGAAAACAGAAACTATGCTAAGTATTTCAGAAAGAGAAAATTTTATATAGAAAATTGATTCTGCAAGCATGGCAGACCATAAAGCAGAACTGGGGAAGGTGAAGCAATCTGCATAGTAAAATATGCTTGGAGCAGCTATGGTTATTCAGTTTTTCTTTCAGCTGTGAGTGAAAGAAACTCGACTCTAATTCCCTTAAGCACAGAAGGGGTTGCACTGGGGCAGGAAGCTGAGAGGGAATTGATTCAGTTAATCTGACTGGAATCAGAGGTAGAGGAACAGATAGCCAAGGCTTAGGAAGTAGTAGTAGAACTTGAGTTTTATCTCAAGTTCTCTCTTTCCATCTCTCCTCTCTTTTCTTATTCTTTTTGTCCTTCATTCCTCTCCCATTCCTTAATGTTTGACTTTATGGCTTAGGCTGACTGTGTCTTCATATATCAGGGAGGATGCTATCCACATTTCCATACTCTTGCAGTAGACTGCATGTCAGAAACAACTATTATATTTAATAACTTATATTAAGATATATCTATATCATAATCCACCATGAAGGGCTTGTTCATAATTGGAACAATTTACATTGACAAAAGAATGTTATTCTATGGATTGGCCAGTCCTGGGTCAAATGCCTGTTGCTGTGGTGAGGAGGCGAGGTGATGGAATTGGGAAGTGAATTCTGTCACTCTAAATGAATGGCTGTTAATCAGGCTAAAGCATCATCTTCCCAGACAATAATTATTGTTGTTGATATTGTCTATGAAAAAATAAGGAGTTCTTAGTATACAATATTATAAACAAATCCCCTAACCTCTGTCTGTGGTCAGCCACCTTTCCAACCTTCAAATTGAAATCTGTAGTTCGTGTATTCTTCATGCCAAACTTATACTTTGTAAACCACAAGCTTGAATGACTTAAAATATATTTTCCAGACCTTCTGAATATCCATTTTCATATAAAGCAACGTTTTTCCATTTTCCTTATTAAAGAAACCATTTGCTGAATACAGACTTTATGTCAGGTCTTTTCCGTTTTCATTTCAACATGAAGAGCCTTTAAAAAATACTATTGCCAGAGATTTATTTGTTTTTAAAAATTCTTCCCAACTGCCTTGTTCGGGAGCATACCATCCATGGGCATCAGTCCCTGAGAGTGAACGCATTGCGCACCAACCAGGAACGATGCTAGAGACCGTTCTGAACAGCTCGCCAAGTTCTGCTGAGGTCCCTATGTCTGGTCGGTTTTGCACTAACCCAGCTCCCACAGTATGAGTCGGATGAAGCAGAACATTCACGCAAGATGTCAAGCAAAGCAAACATGTTACTCACAGATTGCCAGTGAGGATAAACAGGAACAGAAGTCCAGGATCCATGCTGGGCGCTCCCCCAAGGCTCAGGAAGCCTGTCCAGGGTACATGGAGTCACGTCTATGCCTACTTCACTTTTTATTCAGCGTGGAGCCCCCTAAAGTACTTCACTTTGGCTTTTTGTACTCCTAGGGAAGCATTGCTTGCTGGGCTGAAGCATTGCAGGCCATTGTGTGCTAGAAGGGATGTAGGCAAAGAAAGCCTGGGCTGTTCCAGATAGCTGTCCTCACTTCAGGATGTTGCATTCTTGATAGATTCTGCCTGAGAATTGCAAGGGAAAGAGAGAAGAAATGGTTTGGCCAGTGCCATTCAGGAACCTGCCTCCTGAACACCTACTTGCATACATTCATTAGGTAGAATAAATTTGCTCACTCATTCAGCAGTTATTTCTCGAGTACTTTCAATTATACCCTGTGTGGTGTCAACTGATGGTGATCATTATCAAGTTAGCAAAGATTTATTACAAAGGCACCATTTGGCATAATCATGAGTTTTTATTTTTCAGTTAATGACAGTAGATACATTTTAATCATGTCAGAACAGTTGAAAGACAGATTATGAACTGGTTATAAAATTTTTACACATCTAATTGCTGAATCCAAAATTTTACTTTTATAAAAAAATATGAATTTCATCAAATTTTGATCATACTGGAAAACAGTAATGAGAAAGATTTTTTTGCTTGCTTGGTTTACTTTTTGTTTTTGCCTCTGACTATAGTATTTTCTATTACTGTACATTTTTCTTCCATACTTTATCACTTTCCATAAATGTCAGGTTCATTTTATTCTTATAAGTTTCATGTTGAGTGGTGGCAAACAAAGGGATAGGCTGTTAAGGAAAAAGTGTCATTTTCTGTAAATGTGACAACACTTTCATGGCTGTGTCAGCCTCCTGTCAGACATTCACCAGGAGTCTAAAATTCTCATCTCCTGGTTGTTTACATTTTCCAAACCATCTTGCTGCAAGTTTAGCTGTAGGTTTTGTTGATTTCACTTAATTCTTCATGGAATTTATTCATCTGTGAATTGGAAAACATCTATTACTAAGTGGCATCCTGAAGCTATAATAGAATAAGTATGACTAATGGCAAATTTCTAAATTAAAAGAATAACAGCACTTTAGGTAGGTCTGCATTTCTGTGCAATGGTCTAAAAAGCGAGGAGGGGTGTTATGCTGGAAGCATTCTTGCCAGTAGAAAGTTTTACATTTGGGGCTTGGGAGATTGCTTAAATGTTATGTCATCTAAGATTCTTCATCAAGTTGGAGGGGAGATTTTGTAAAGAGAAGGGATCTTAATTCTACTTTCTAGCAAATGAGGTATTAAAAGTGACAACGTTGAGATTTGTTATTTTCTCTATCAGAATGTCTGTTAGAAATTACCAGGGAGTCTGCATCCCACTGGGTGGTTATGAAAAATTTGTCAGATTAGTTAGAATGTTCAGTAATATAATGACATTAGTTAACCAAATTGCTTCCTTAATGAGGGCATATGACATGGTGTTTTAAAATGATAGCCTAAAGATTTTAGAGATATGTAGATTAGGAGATTCAACAAATGAAAACTGGTAAAAGAATATAAAAATTCTTTGCTAAGCAATTATGAAACATCTTTTCCGTATGAATTTCTTATAATAACTCTGAGTGGTCAAGGCTACTAGGCTTATATGACAACAATGTTTTTTTGCGCAAGGTCACGATTTGAAGTGATAAAGACAAAATGTGAAGCCTGCTCTTCTCCAGTTACCAAATCCCTTCAGCTGTCAGAGCTGGGTTCATTTTCTCACCTCCACACTTAGCCTTATGTCAGATTCTCCACACAGCCTTTTCTCCAGTTACAGACATTTTAAATATCCTTTATCCATTAGTTCGTCAGCAAGTTAGCCTGCTGCTGGCTCTTCTTTCATCTTGAGTACCATTGAGATTTTCATCATTCCCTAGGACCAAGCTTCTGGTTTCTGTTTTACTTTCAGTTCTTGGGTACCTGTACTATTCTGATAGGCCTAAATCCACAGTTTGGCTCATTACCGGCTCTTCTGACTCCTCAAGAACAGTGATGCTGTCACCAGGCTCCCTGCAGTCCATAGACTGCAATCCTGATGCACATTCCTTGACAGTGCCGACACCCACCAGCAGCTTAGCCAGGTCACCCGCATGCTGTTTGCTGCCAGCTCCCCGGTGCGGTTCTTCTTTCTTGATGAGACACACAGCTAGAAACGGCCAGGCCTCTGTGCTGCTGACTGTCCACATGCCTGGATTTCTTTGTGCCATCTGGAGCTGCAACCCACTCCGAGCCCTTCTTCCACATCAGTAGTCTCTGAGCTTCACAGTGTGTACGAGTTTAGTGCCTACTGAGGTGTGTTCAAATCTCTTGCTTTGCCAACAGTAGCCTACCTGTTATTCAATCATTTTGTCTCTAGCTTTCGCTCATAGTTGTATTTTTTTCTTTAACTTTGGAGAATTGCTATTTCTTTCATATAATAGTGGGAAATAGCACACGAGATAAATGACAGTCTTTATTGGTTGGGACATGCCCATCTCTTTTCCCAAGTGATAAGCATTTCCCCAGGTGACTGTGATAATGTGAATGATAGATTGCATTCATACAGCCCTCACTATGTGCCAGATTTTCTTCTACAATCTCTTCATATATAATATTAATGTATATAGTAAATCGTGAAACCTGCCATCTTCAGAGGCTGTGCAATGTCACATTTTAAATGCAGCAGAACATCTGAAAGCACCGGTGTCTTAGATTTCTCTAAGTTTTGCAATGGTTAAGTCTCTCCTTGCCTTTTATTTAACAGAAGCATCCCTCATGCCACAATTATGCGGATTTTATAGAGCAAATATGCAGAACGAAAGTATACAGCCCTGCCTAACTATATAAAGAGTACAAAGATAAAATGAAAAGTTCAAATATAAAGGGGAATCTAAGATGTTAGTAAATGGTGATACCTGTGAATTAAAATACACAAAGCTCTGGGATATGACAGAGTTATTAACACAATCGCCTCTCCTTTCAGAATAAAAAAGGGAAGACAAATGTGCACCAGTACAAGGAGATAACATTCTTAAACATTAAGCTGACCAAGTCTTATCCTAATTAATTTTATTTGTTAGTGTTTCTAAAAATTCGAATGAATGTATAGTAGTGGTTTTTCTTGACATATTAGTCATGAATATAACAAAAGCAGTAAGGATATTTGTAATGACCCCACCCTCATGAAACATCTCTCCCTGTCTGGTCAATGACAGGGACAAGGACACTGGGAATTACAGGGCAGAATGGCAAGGTGATTGCAAATCCTGAGCTACTGTTTCAGACAGTCCTGCTTCAAATTCTGATCTCCCACACACATGGTGGACAGAAAGTTTGTGTGTAATTTAAAATACTTGAACATCGTACATTGCACACCAACTACATTCATCCTGTATTAACTAGGGTACTTTAGAAAATTATTTATTCTTTATCACCCTCATTTTTCAACTATAAAATGGAAATAATAACCTTTACCTGGCACTGGGTTGTATAAATTAAATGAGAATTTAAAGGCAAATACACCTTACTAAATATGTAATATTACTGATGTTTCCAATTTGCCTGATGCTCGGGAAAGAAGTCAGTTAGGAATCTGTGTGACTCTAGAATCCTAAAATCTGGAAACTGGAAGATTTTTGTAAAATATTTTATTACAAAACTTCATAGAGGGTGGCACCTGCAGCTCAGTGGGTAGGGCGCTTGCTACATACACCAAGGCTCAAGGGTTTGAACTCAGCTGGGCCAGCTGAAACAACAGACAACTGCAACAAAACAACAATGACAAAAAATAGGCAGGCGTTATGGCAGGCGCCTATAGTCCCAGCTACTTGGGAAGCTGAGGCAAGAGAATCGCTTAAGCCCAAAGAGTTTGAGGTTGCTGTGAGCTGTGATGCCACAGCACTCTACCAAGGGTGACATAGTGAAACTGTCTCAAAAAAAAAAACCCAAAACTCCCCAAACCCCACAAAACTTCACAGAAAGAACCATAAGAGGAGGAAGATCCGTTGGTAGGGAAAAATCAGCCTTGGCATACTGAACTTGTAGTACATTGAAATATCTAGTAAGTTTTGAAATATAATGGATTAGGATCTATGGGTTATATGTAATTGAAAAAATTTGATTAGAAATGGTCAACACATTCATGGTTAATAAATCTAAGGATGTGGATGAGGTCAGCTAGAAAGTATGTTGAGACAGAAGACGGACTGAATCCTGATGTCCACTCATGTTTTTAAAGTTTAAGCCAGGAAGAGGAGCAGATAAAGGAGACTGAAAAAAAAAGAGGGAGTGTCTCAGAGGTAAACAAGACCCGAAGGTGGGATCAAAACCCAGTGAAAGATGATGCTTCGAACTTGGGTAGTCTTGAGTAGACTCCATATCATACACCAATGAAATTTTACATAAGATCTGACACAGATGGGCTGGATCTTGCCATCTTAGTAAGAGATAATTTCACATGATTTCAGACGAATGGTGGGAGCAGAGCCAGTTTGCAGAGGTTTGATAGTTGAGTGGGAGATGCAATCAGAGAAAACGTGAACCTAGAAATTACTTCTATCAATGTGGCCCTGAAGTGACAGCACGAAGGGACAATGACAACTGAAAGGAAAGGAGGCATGTTCTTTTGTCAGTTTCGTATGAGGGATTTGAGGAAGTCTGGGATGACTTTTTCTACTTCCCATGGAAAATAAACATTAAGGTCAACTGCTGAGAGAAAACAAAAAATAGAAGATAAAACAGACTGTGGAAATAGGAAACTTCTGTGCAGCTCTGGGGGTCAGTAGAAGAGGGAGATGGGGAAGCTTTTGACCAATGTTCATAACGGCACATTGTGAAACGTTAAGACATTCTTGTCTTCTGTCTCCTCCATTTGAGTCCAGATGTTCCTGAAAGACTGAAGATTGGGCAGGGCTGAGGCAATTTGTTTGGTTTTCAGTTGATACTCATGTCTTTTCTCATCAATGTCCATTTATTTTTTACATCTGTCCTTCCTTCTGCTCATGCCTTCATTGATCCATCCATTCATCTCGTCATATCCATTTCTCTGGATTAAATTTCCAGATGTCCTTCCATTAATTAAATATTCATTGACTGACCCACCATGACCCACAGTGAAGCTTTGGGAATATAAAATACAGTGTAGTAATGATTTTTCTTCTTATAGAGTATTTTAATGTAGAGGAGGGTTTAGCACAGCTAAGATATAAATTCACTTTTCTTTCTGATAGAGTCTGTGCAAGTAGCTCAAGGAACCTAGGCCTTTTCTGTTTACTGTCTCATATCTCCAGGGTACTGGACTTATGCATATAGCATGAGATAGCTTAATTCACGTCCATGTCCATACACTAACCAAGAAAAGAGGAGGAGGACAGAGTAGACTATGCTTCTTTTTAAGTCAAAATATCACTTAGAAGCTGCACGTGTTATTTCCACCTGTAATCTATTGGCCAGGAAAAACAATCATGTTTTGCCATGCTTAGTCTCAAGGGAGACTACAGATGAACTCTTTATTTTGCATGACAATATGACCAGCTGAGAAATCTACGGAAAGAAAGGATTTCTTTCATGTATATACTGAAAACATACTGAAGCCATGTATATATTAAATAACTTGGAAAGCATATGCTCTGGTTCGAATCACAGGAAGGGGAATTAAAAATTACCGAAGTTTGGAGAGTTCCAGATGGTAGTATGGGATGGGAGTTCCTAGGCCTTCTCTATCTCCTGGATTTCCACTGCATAGTGTTTTCTAAAGTCTCTGTCTCCCAAGTCAGCACCGAGCATTTCCCATGTATCAATGTTCTTCGTTACAGAATACATTTATATTTTCTCACAGTAAGTCAAGTTCTGAAGGAAAAAAAAATCAATGATTAGTTCATCTTAACACGTCCATTGCTAATCAGTTCTCCCTTTTCTTTTTAAAATGCAACTATTAGGAGAGTATCAAACACCTTTAATTTGTGGGCATTTAGAATATTTTAAGGTAGAACTGATTAGTCTGAGAATCAGGTTTATTATTAAGATTTGAAGCTTAGAGAATACAAGTGAAAATTGATTGAAAAATTACTAAAAACAATTCAGTAATCACATTTACAGATATTGGTAAAGAAGAAGTTTTAAGAAAGGAATTTGCGGCTCGGCACCTGTGGCTCAAGTGGCTAAGGCACCAGCCACGTACACCTGAGCTGGTGAGTTCGAATCCAGCCCAGGCCTGCCAAACAACAATGATGGCTGCAACCAAAAAATGGCCGAGCGTTGTGCCGGGCGCCTGTAGTCCTAGCTACTTGGGAGGCAGAGGCAAGAGACTCGCTTGAGCCCAGGAATTTGAGGTTGCTGTGAGCTGTGATGCCACAGCACTCTATCCAGGGTGACAGCTTGAGGCTCTGTCTCAAAAAAAAAAAAAAAAAAAGAAAGGAATTTGCTGGCTTGGCACCCATAGCTCAGTGGTTAGAGTGCCAGCCACATGCACTGGAGCTGGTGGTTCAAACCTGGCCTGGGCCTGATAAATAACAACAACAAAAATAGTCAGGCATTGTGGTGGGCACCCGTAGTCCCAGATACTTGGGAGGCTGAGGCAAGAACCCAAGAGTTGAGGTTGCTATGAGCTGTGACAACACGGCACTCTACCCACAGTGACATAGTGAGACTCTGTCTCAAAAAAAAAAAAAAAAAATAAATAAAAAATAAAGAAAAGAACTTGATCATTTTCTAAGAAGTTAAAGAATCCTATGGTAAGAAGCCTTATATAGCCTCAGGAGAGAGTGGACAAGCAATTTATGGTTGTTAATTACCCATTATGAAGTGGGGTACCTTGATAGTAAACCCTTTCATCAAAGTTATTCATTTTAAAGAAGAAGAACTCTTAGGAGCTACTTAAAAATACATTATTTCGGCTGGGCGCCTGTGGCTCAAGCAGCTAAGGTGCCAGCCATGTACACCTGAGCTGGCAGGTTCGAATCCAGCCTGGGCCTGCCAAACAACAATGATGGCTGCAACCAAAAGATGGCCGGGTGTTGTGGCGGACGCCTGTAGTCCCAGCTACTTGGGAGGCGGAGACGGAAGACTCACTTTTGAGCCCAGGAATTGGAGGTTGCTGTGAGCTGTAATGCTACAGCACTCTACCCAGGGTAACAGCTTGAGGCTCTGTCTCAAAAAAAAAAAAAAAAAAAAAAAGTATTATTTCAAACCTTGGTCCAGTGACTCCAAAAACAGCATCTATGTTTGCTAAAAGATGTCTATAAGTTTTGGGTTGATGAGCTATGGAAATCCTTAGAGATCCTGGGATTAAAACTAACACCACTAAATGCAGATTATCTCATTAAAAATGATAACTTCCGTTTCTCTTCTACTATATCTACCTGGTTATCCTGTTTTCATTATGGATTTTTATGACTTGTAATTTTCCCTGCTTAATGTGATTTTTTATTGCTGCCAATTTTTCTGATTTCAGTATTATTTTTAAGCCCTTAAAGTCAATGATTTTGTAATTCCCTAGATATAAAACAGTTCTTATAGCACTGAAACTAACACATCATATATTTAATTGCTACTAATTTAAATTTTGCCTTTTAAGTGACATTTTATAAAATGCTATGTAGATTTAGAACATTAGTATTATGATTGATTTAATTTTGGTACTTTAGATAATTTCTCTTTATATTAGATTGAGTATTTATTGCCTTTTAACAAGCAATAATCTTTCACTTATCACTGTGGGAGGCTTTGCACTGATTCCGATGCTACAATTTTTGCACAAAACATTTTTTGAGGGAGGTGTTCAAATTTGATTTTGCACACACACTAGCTGGGTCAATCAAAACCAGTTTACCTGCTTAAAGGATTTAGAAAGTTGTCAGTGCAACCAGCTTACAAAGTGGAGCGATTTCGCTAATTCTAGAGAGATATGGAAGTACAAGCTATTGAGTCATGAACAGTCTTGGCCATTAATTTCTAAGTAAGTGAAAGTCACATCAGATCTCCCAGAAGTTCAATTGCCCCCTTCCATGTCCAGGCTTATGCTCACACATTTCTGTATACAGACTAGTTTGGCTGTCTTTGGACACCAGGTTACCTGAGATAGGTCTCTACTATCAATATTGGTCATGTACAGTCTTCAGTGTGACTCTAGTTCTGCTTGGGAAGAGTCCACCCAGGCAATATCCCTGTCCATCGCTCCAGGCCTGCTCATGTGCACACAACCTGGCTCAAGTGCTTTTCTCCAGTAAGAACTGCAGAATTAGAATGGGTGTTAGTTACCCAGAAGTTTCTGGAAGTCAGTTTTTGGTCCCTCTGAGCAGCTGCGAGAAGTGAAATAAATAACATAGTTTTTTGTTTTTTTAAAACCTCCCATTATTACTGTGTTCCACTGTTGAAGCTCTGAAGTCATTGCTGCCTGGAGTCCGAGCAGAGTCGTAGTGATGCTAACTGTGTGGCACTAGGCACAAGGCAAAGTCCTGAAGCTTTGTCTGCCTCCGTTTCCTAAACTTATTTGTTTATTTATTCATTGTTTTAGAGACAGAGTTTTGTTCTGCTACCCAGTCTGGAGTAGAGAGGCCCAATCGTGGCTTACTGTAGCCTCCAACTTCTCGCCTAAGAGATCCTCTTGCCTTATTAGCCTGCCAAAGTGCTACGATTTCAGGCGTGAGCCTCTATGCCCAGCCTCGTTTAAAAAATGAGAATGACACTTACACCTTTCTTACAGGGTTGTTGTATTAAATGAAATAATCCTTCTAATCTTTACAAAGCACGTGGTAAGGTAACTGACATATAGTAAAATGAAGGAATAAAATTGACTATTATTATCAAAGATTAGAAATAGAAATTATAGAAAATAAGACGGGAAATTCAGCATTCTCTTCCTAGTAGAGTTTTAGTTACTGTTTTTAAGATTAGATGAATATTAGAAAGAAGGAATTAGCATACTTCAGAAAAAATTTGACTAGGAATGTTATAGATAACTGAAATAAGAAATTAAATATGAACTGTATCATTTTGGAAGAGCAAAATCAACTGTTAAACATTTCAAAAAATTTCATTTTGGAAAGGTTAATTACCTTTGCTACATCAACTAAATTTTTAAATGAAGGATTTTTAATTGTTTTGAAAACGTGCCCAAGATCCATTCCTTTGTTAGTTGAATACAGTAGCTGGTGTGCTGTCCACTCCTGCACACTCAGACCAGTGCAAACCACGACCGTACATCTTCATTCAAAGGCCCGAAACAGCCTCTGCAGACCATTGCTGCTAAAATTAGAGGATGCTTTCTTCAACTTTCACCACATTACACTAGAATTTGCCTTGGTCTGACACAAGTCGGAGGCTTTCTATTTACTTTCTGTTGCTGGGAAGGATTTTAATTGGTTCCTCAGCTCTTATTCAAGTATCACTTTATTCTCAACAAATGATTCAGATCTGTCGGGAGTCATGGCATAATTTAACTGCAGAAAAATGCAGTTCCTGAGAATGTCACACATAGCACAAATTGCACAATCGAGATAATAACGTGCTGATTGTCACAAGAACGTGTGAAAGACTACTGATTCATCCAAAGGGGTTTTGTTCTTTGGAGTTTTTCTGCAACAGAGAGACGAAACTCAGCTGATGCCTGTGTATTTTCTTTTCCAATATGCTTTATAAACATAGGTGTGTGTTTATAAGTGTGTATTAACATAAATACGCACATAGATGTATTTAATATTTAGGGCTTTATATGCATGGAATTTATTTCTTAGTTTGAATTGGACTGATTAATACATGACCATCAAATCTAATACCAACTCTTCAGTGACTTATTTTTCTTGGCCTCAATTTTCTCGCTAAAGGAAAATTGATAAAGCTCATCTCTTAAAAGGGGTTATAGGAAGGACTCACTGAGGAAACAGATCTGTAGTGGCTACTTTAGTGCCTGAGTCGGTAGGTGCTTAATAAACACTTGATTTCTTCCCTTCCGCCTTTCCTACACTAGTGCTTCTACCTTCTGGCCCAAATCATGTTTTAACCATCACCAGATCTCATCTTTCTTTTCTAAAAACACCATGTAATTTATTTCCATTCTTAATCACACACGGATGAATAAACTAAATGTCATGGCACTGTTTCCGATAATTTGAAATTGTAAATATGAAGAGGGAACGTTAAGGATAGGGACTGACACAAATACTAACAGAATAATGTGATTATGAAATGAACATCAGGCTGTAGGCTTTTCCTTTTTTTTTTTTTTTGGTTTTTGTTTTAATGAGAATGATTTTTTATTAGTAGCAACAGCTAATGTGTGTTACTGAGCACTTATTCTAAGCCAGGCACCCTGTGAAGCGCTTGCATTTCATCCTCATGGCAGCCCCATGAGCTGGATGTTACAGTTGTCAGCATTTTAAAGGACAGGTGGCTGAGGCTCAGCAAGGTTAAGCTACTTGCTCAAGGTCACACTGCTAGAAAGAGGCAGTATTAGGATTTGAAGGCAGGAGCCCAGAATTTATGCTGAAGATCTCTGCTGCCTGTACCCAAGCCACTCAGAGCTATCCAGGACAGCTGGGTGATCCTGGAGAGGGAGTGGATTCAAAGGGATGGGCTTATCCTCTCCTGCCATGACAGCTGCTTGTATTTCCTGATGAAATCAGCTGTGAAGTTCTAAGTGAGCAGACTCAGGTCCCT
>CAUYRH010133452.1:0-10549 GCA_963574655.1 Perodicticus potto
ATGAGAAAATATCATGAATGTTACATTAATCAGGTGGATAAAAATATCTCCGATTGTATGGGAAGCCCGCACACTGTACTCCAAGCCTGAATCATTGTACACAGTTATGACTTAATAAAAAATAATTTAAAAAAAAAAAATCAGTGTCCTTGGACAAGCATTTATACTTTTCTGGGCCTAAGTTTCCTTATTTTTAAAAAGGAGGCAATAATACTTACCAAGTATAGCTATTGTGAGGATTATAAGTAAAGCAGTAAAGCACCTGGTCCAGTTCCTGAGCCAACAAGAACAGGGATGGAAGGATATTAAGGCGCTATCCTCACCTGCAAACTCCTATGTCTGGTGGGTACCCCGGATAGCAGGATGCAGTGTCAACTCGGTGGATAGGAATGGGCTCCTGGCTTTACACTCAAATACCTTCAGAACCTAGAGCCCACTCTGAAGAAGTAAAGGAGAAAGTGACCGAGTACTTCATCAGGTCCTAATGGGTAAAGCCTGTATGAGGTACTTTCCTGTAATATTTCATTTTATTCATTACAATCACCCCACAAAATCAGTCTGAGAGAATCTGAACCCAAGCCCATCACACTCCCCTAAATTCGATCTTCTACACTATCACAATGCAAAATTTCAAAAGAAGCACAATTAATCTTCTCACAATTGAATGCTCATATACTCAACTGTCACCTGCCAACCATGTGTGATTCTATAGTTTGATAAATGCACATCAGGGAGGAAAATATTAAGAATCAAAGTCATGGGTGGTGCTTGTAGCTCAGAGGGTAAGGTGCCAGCTACATACACCGAGGCTGGCAGGTTTGAACCCAGCCTGGGCCAGCCAAACAATGACAACTGCAACAAAAAAAATAGCTGGGCATTGTGACAGGCACCTGTAGTCCCAGCTATCTGGGAGGCTGAGGCAAGAGAATCACTTAAGCCCAAGAATTTGAGGTTGCTGTGAACTGTGACACCATGGCATTCTATCCAGGGAGATAGTTTAAGACTCTGTCTCAAAAAAAAAAAAAAAAAGCATCAAAGTCATTGTTTTTTTACAACATAGACTAAACTACGAAATTAAATCATTCACATGTCTACATTCATTGAGGACATACTTAGCACCAAGAATACAAAACTGAATAAGGTCCTTTGAAAAACATCAAAGGAAATAATACATATATAAAACAGCAGCTCACATAAAGTCATTCATTTATAATGTGGTCAGAGGAGTCTATAACCTAATACAGTGATGATCAAAATTAAATGAGAACTACAGCATTGTCCAGCAGAGTGCTCAGCACAGATACTCAGTTTTTCTTAAAACTGGAAAAACTCATCCATATATATTAAATAAATCATGGCATATCCATATACAATGATTAAGTATCACACTGTTCTCTTTTTGTTTAAGGGTGTGAAAATAAGAGTATACATGCATATGTCCTAAGTTTGCATAGAGAAATATAGGAAAGATAACCCTGAAACTAATATTGTAGAAACTATGTGATCTGGAACAGGGGAGAAAGTATGATTTCTCAATGTATTTTTATATTGTGTTGATTTTTTTGAACCACATAAATATATTAATTCTTTTCTGGGGGCTCGGCACCTGTGGCTCAACGGGCTAAGGCGCCAGCCACGTACACCTGAGCTGATGGGTTCGAATCCAGCCTGGGCCCACCAAACAAAAATGATGGCTGCAACCAAAAGGTGGCCAGGCGTTGTGGCGGGCGCCTATGGTCCCAGCTACTTGGGAGGCGGAGGCAGGAGACGCGCTTGAGCCCAGGAATTGGAGGTTGCTGTGAGCTGTGATGCCAGGGCACTCTATCCAGGGTGAAAGCTAAAGGCTCTGTCTCAAAAAAAAGAAAAAAAAAATTTTTTTTTTTTGGGTGGGGGACAGAGTCTCACTATGCGGCCCTCAGGAGAGTGCCGTGGCATCACTGCTCACAGCAACCTCAAACTCTTGGGCCTAAGTGATTCTTTTGCCTCAGCCTCCCAAGTAGCTGGGATTACAGGCACCTGCAACAATACCTGGCTATTTTTTTTTTTTTAGAGACAGTCTCATTTTATCGCTCTGGATAGAGTACTGTGGCGTCACAGCTCACAGCAACCTCCAACTCCTGGGCTTAGGCGATTCTCTTGCCTCAGCCTCCCAAGTAACTGGGACTATAGGCGCCTGCCACAACACCCAGCTATTTTTTGTTACAGTTTGGCCGGAGCCAGGTTTGAACCTGCCACCCTCGGTATATGGGGCCGGCACCCTACCCACTGAGCCACAGGCACCACCCTATTTGTTGTTATTGCTGTTGTCGTTGTTTGGCAGGCCTGTGCTGAGTTCAAACCCACCAGCTCCAGTGTATGTGGCTGGCACCCTAGCTGCTGAGCTACAGGAGCCAAGCCACTAATTCTATTTTTTTTTTTTTTTATTTTGAGACAGAGCCTCAAGCTGTCACCCTGGATAGAGTGCCCTGGTATCACAGCTCACAGCAACCTCCAATTCCTGGGCTCAAGCGAGTCTCCTGCCTCTGCCTCCCAAGTAGCTGGGACTACAGGCACCCGCCACAACGCCCTGACATTTTTTGTCATTTTTTGGCACCGAGCCAAGAAATATAACTTTTAAAATAGAATTAATAGGCTCGGTGCCAAAAAATATAACTCTTAAAATAGAATTAATAGGCTCAGCGCCTGTGGCTCAATGGGCTAAGGTGCCAGCCACGTACACCTGAGCTGGTAGGTTCGAATCCAGCTTGGGCCCACCAAACAACAATGATGGCTGCAACCAAAAAAATGGCCGGGCATTGTGGTGGGCACCTGTAGTCCCAACTACTTGGGAGGCAGAGGCAAGAGACTTGCTTGAGCCCAGGAATTGGAGGTTGCTCTTAGCTGTGATGCCAGGGCACTCTATCCAGGGTGACAGCTTGAGGCTCTGTCTCAAAAAAAAAAAAGGTTAGCCTCG
This sequence comes from Perodicticus potto, assembly GCA_963574655.1. Lineage (NCBI taxonomy): Eukaryota > Metazoa > Chordata > Mammalia > Primates > Lorisidae > Perodicticus > Perodicticus potto. The sequence goes on from CAUYRH010133452.1 coordinate 2,954, forward strand.
GCGCCTGTGGCTCAATGGGCTAAGGCGCCAGCCACGTACACCTAAGCTGGCAGGTTCGAATCCAGCCCGGGCCCACCAAACAACAATGACGGCTACAACCAAAAAATGGCCTGGGCGCTGTGGCGGGCGCCTATAGTCACAGCTACTTGGGAGGCGGAGGCAGGAGACTCGCTCGAGCCCAGGAATTGGAGGTTGCTGTGAGCTGTGATGCCACAGCACACTATCCAGGGTGACAGCTTGAGGCTCTGTCTCAAAAAACAAAAAGTTATATTTCTTAAATCAAGCTTTAGAAAATATTTGACATATGAAAATTTCCACAAAATATACAGAATTTTTTCTTATATGATGCATGTATATACAATCATTTTTTTTAATTTGATATATTTACAAGGATTCAAGCCATACAAAGTAAATTCTGAGCAAAATTAAACTGAAAATAAGTAACAGATCTTTGAAAAATCTTCAAATATTTAGAGACTAAATAGCACACTTCTATTTAATTTTTTTTTATTTTAAAAATTTTTTTTTTGCAGAGACAGAGCCTCACTTTATCGTCCTCGGTAGAGTGCCATGGCATCACACAGCTCACAGCAACCTCCAATTCCTGGGCTTAGGCCATTCTCTTGCCTCAGCCTCCTAAGTAGCTGGGACTACAGGTGCCCGCCACAACGCCTGGCTATAGCACACTTCTAGATAACACATAGGATCACTGTTGAGCGATGTCAGTATGATGGCAAAGTAGAAGTTCCAAGTGTTTTCCCTCACAAAGAAAAACAACAAATAAGCAATTACAATTTGACCTAAGAAACTATAGGACAATACCAGAGTTAACCCAGGATGGCCACATAGAGAGAGAAGGGAATAATCTCATCCTCCGGTTGGGATCAGGTTGGAAATAGAAGAAACTTCTCCCTGTGGAGAAAAGGTCATGTCTACCACAGATACCTGCAGTCCTCACATGCTCTAAGCGCAGATATGGGAGCTCCTGAGAGCACACATGCTGTGCCACCCCCAGAGAAGAAACTGATCCTGTGCCCTAACCCCAGTCCAAGCTGTTACTGTACTACACCATCTTGGAATCAAAACCACTGCTTGAGCGCATCCTGCTCCAGAGTCAAGCAGTCACTGTAGCCCTCCATTCTGGACGCTTTGTCATCACTGCACCATCACCCAGTTTAGCTACCACTGCACCCTGCGGCTAAGCCATCATGGATCTGCTCCATCCCCACCCAGTATTGGTACACCCTGCCCTTCAGAGCCTGAGCCAAAAACGCTAAAGTGGTACCTTATCTCCCACTCCAGGGACCCAGAACATTGAACTACCTCTGGTTCCCATGCCAATGCAACATCCTGCCCCCAGAGGCTCTAACTGTTGAGCACACCAGAGCAGTTGTGTTCCCCACTGTGACAGGTGACACTGCATCCTGACTCCCAGGAAGTCAGAGCCTCCTCCAACCCATCCATGTAGCTACACTTTCTAGGGCCAAGTTGACGTAGCACCTTCCTTCCTGGGGAATTAAAGACTTGGATGATCTGTGCAAACTCCACCTGCTAGGCGTAAAAACCACGGGAACCTGGGTGGTGCCTATGGCTCAGTGAGTAGGGTGCCAGCCCCATATACCAAGGGTGGCAGGTTCAAACCCGGCCTCTGCCAAACTGCAAAAACAAAAAAATAGCTGGGCACTGTGGCAGGTGCCTGTAGTCCCAGCTACTCGGTAGGCTGAGGCAAGAGAATCGCCTAAACCCAGCAGTTAAAGGTTGCTGTGACCTGTGTGATGCCACAGCACTCTACCGAGGGCGATAAAGTAAAATTCTGTCACTACACACACATACAAAAGCCATGGGAACCCGCCTCCCTAGAACTGAACTAGGCACCTGTAGTCTGAGCTGCTGAGGTACTCACCTCCTCAAGAAGTAGAGTCATACTGTACTGCTCCCCACTCCGGAACCAGTTCTTGCCATTGCTGTACCTGAACACACAGAGAATGGGCTACTGCCAGCTCCCAACATCCCAAGGTCAAGAATCACCACTGTATGGTAGTTCATCCCCTAGTGCTTAAGTTACCACTATGTTCTGTTGCTTTAGGTCCTGAATTGCAGCTGTGCACTGCTCCCTGGGGCCTAGGCCTCAGGAGTACCCCTTCTTCTGTGGAGCCATGCCAGTATTGCACCCTGACCTCTGGGGTCAAAACCACAGCCACATCCCTGTCCCCTGGGCCCAAACTGTGGGGATGTACAAGAGTTATTAAGCAGAAACTAAAGTAATAAGATGGATCAAAAATGTTTAATCCTTCTTAAATATGGTGCCTGGGAGAAAGAAGATTAAAGAAAAGTTGGGTTCTGGATAAAGACTGCAATAGAAACTCGGGATAACTCAAGGTCATTCAAGGGCTCCACTGTTAAAAATACATCTAAAGAAATCACAAAGGTAATCTGTTCTCAAAGTAAACTCTTACGTAATGAGAGGCAATTAATGCAACAACTAAAATAAGGCAGATCTTAGGATGCCCTCTCTGATTTTTTTCTAAACTCTAATTCTATTAAGTAAAAGAATCTTAGGTAGTACTTTTCCAGAGACCTTTTATGTAACTTTGTCACTAACTCACAAAAATTGACAAACAGCTCCAATAATCATTCCATTTACACAAAACTAACAATTTCTCCACACTATTGTGTCATTTATGATGAATTTCTCAAGCCTACAATTATTTACAAACTATAGGAAAAAAAATCTCTCATCCTGTTGATTTTATTCCAAAATTCACCAGGTTAAATTAAGAGCATAGGGTTATAATTATTATAGAAATCTTTGTGGGCCATAATTGTTTGGGTAAGAGTTCGGTGTGTACAATAAACCTTAAATGACCTCAAGTACAATTGACTGCAACAAAATTATATAAGGAAGCAGAAATATAACTCTGAGGTCAGGTTTAAAGCTACCTTTGAAAACCTGCTACCCTCTGGCATCACCTCATAAGGCAAACCCTAGAAGAAGTATCTATACTTAAACTTCAAGCACCAAAACATGAAAGAATCTCTTTTTTAAAACTGTCAAATTCACCCAAGGCTTAAGATTGAGTTTTTATACAGAAAGGCAAAAAAGCTCTATTATCCACTTCAACACTTGCAGGTAAGAAACTTAAGACTAAGATGATAAATGGGAGTCATAATGGTCAAGGCAGGAGATAGCAAGACCTAGATAAAAAAAACACTGAGGAGTAATCCAACTCCAGTGTCTACGATGTACCTGGTGCTGGGCTGCTAGAGCTAGAAAGATGTCCTATTGTGCCCAATACTGCCAAGACAGAAACAGTTTGAAAGAGAAGTTGATAACTGACTATAGAATACAAACATAAATTATCTTAGGTGGTCTATGAATTTGATGAGATAATACTGCTTTTATGTGGTTTTCCACTGAATTTTAGACTTTTACTTAAGAATATTTCTAGTCTAGGCCAGGCATGGTGGCTCACATTTGAATCCTAGAACTCTGGGAGGCTGAGGCAGGAGCATCCCTTGAGCTCAGGAGTTCAAGACCAACCTAAGCAAGAGTAAGGCCCTGTCTCTCCTAAAAATAACAAAAAAACAGCCAGGCCTTGTGGCAAACACCTGTAATCCCAGCTACTCAGGAGGCTGAGACAAGAGGATCACTTGAACCCAAAAGTTTGGGTTTGCTGTGAGCTAGAATGACAATATAGATGGTGTTCTAGCATGGGCAACAGAGTCCGACTGTCTCAAAGTCTGTAGCATTTGCCAGTTAACATGATTTCTACCATTTTCTCTTCTTTTTTTTTAAATTGAGACAAAGTCTTACTTTGTCGCCCTCATTAGAGTACTGTGGCAAATAGCTCACAGGAACTTCCAACTCTTGGGCTCAAGCAATTCTCTTGTCTCAGCCTCCCTAGTAGCTGGGACTATAGGTGCCCGCCACAACACTTAGCTATTCTTTTTGTTGGTTTAGCAAGCCCGGGCTGGTTTCGAACCCACCAGCCCCAGAGCATGTGGCTGGTGCCCTAACCACTAAGGTAAGGGTACCTCCCTCCTTTTTCTTAAATATATGTTAAATATGAATATCAGGGTTCATATTTCAACATTGTGATGTTTACTTCTTTACAGTAAGACAATAGTGATTTTCAGCACTCTGATAGTAACTTTGATAAAGATAGAAATAAAACAGCACTGCCATGCCTCAACTAATTTAGTATTTTTTCCAAAATATTCTTTACACTTTTAAAGTCTTTCTTTTTTTCTTTTTTTTTTTTTTTTTTGAGACAGACTCTCACTATGTCACTGTGGGTAGACTACCGTAGCGTCACAGCTCACAGCAACCTCAAACTCTTGGGTTCGAGTGATGCTCTTGCCTCAACCTCCCAAGTAGCTGGGACTACAGGGGCCTGCCACAATGCCCAGCTATTATTTTTGTTACAGTTGTCATTGTTGTTTAGTTGGCCCAGGCAGGGTTCAAACCCGCCAGCCTCAGTGTATGTGGCTGGTGCAGTAACCTCTGTGCTACAGGCACTGAGCTTATACTTTTAAAGTCTTTCAAAAGAGTTTTCTGACATATCATTCTTCTGTCCATCCCAGAGATTATTCTAAAGAAAATTAAAAATAGCTAGTAAATAGCTATAGACAGTGTAGTAGGAAAAAGGAAACCCAAACTAAAGTTAGGCACTCTGGGCTTTGCTACTAATTAGTCTGTCTTCTGACCTCTTTCATGTGTTCCTATTTTCCTGACTATAAAATGAGAGTTTTAGACAGGATAATGATTGGTAAAGTTCCTCTCTTTAACAAAAATATATAATTTTATATTTCATATGAAAATATTAAATATCCAAAAGGTAAAAAGCTTTTTAGAGGGCGGCATCTGTGGCTCAGTGGGTAGGGCACCAGCCCCATATACTGAAGGTGATGGGCCAGCTAAAACAGCAGTGGCAACTGCAATAAAAATAGCTAGACGTTGTGGCAGGTACCTGTAGTCCTAGCAACTTGACAGGCTCAGGCAAGAGAATCGCCCTAGCCCAAAAGCTGGAGGTTGCTATGAGCTGTGATGCCATAGCACTCTACCAAGGGTAAGGGCAACAAAGTTAGACTCTGCCTCATTTAAAAAAAAAAAACTTTTAAGAGTTAGGTACATTGAAGCATAAATACAGGAAGAAAAGTAACAGGGCATCTAATTTCAAGAAAAACTATTTCCAAAGTATTTGAAAATGTTTTAAACTTTAAAAGAGAAAAAAAATTCCATCAAAATTCTCTCATAACCCAAATCCATACTATCTAATCAATAATATATTAGCACAGTGGCTCCAAAGAACTATAATTTTTCCATTTTGCAAATAGTCCCTAAAGGAGAAAAGGTCAAAAATATATATATTTGAACATAATACAATAATTGAATACACAATAACAAGTTGTATTTATACAATATAATTTATCTGCCCAATCAACATGTAGCAACCATGTAATATTTATTATAGATACTTAAGATTTGGGGGTCAGGCATGGTGGTTCATGCCTATAATCCTAGCACTCTAGGAGGCCAAGGCAGGTGGATTGCCTGAGCTCTTAGGTTGGAGACCAGCCTGAGCCAGAGTGAGATCCTGTCTCTAAAAATAGCTGGGCATTATGGCGGGCACCTATAGTCCCAGGTATTTGAGAGGGTGAGGCAAGAGAATTGCTTGAGCCCAGGAATCTGTGGTTGCTGTGAACTATGTACGATGTCACAGCATTCTACCAAGGATGACAAAGTGAGACTCTGTCTTCAAAAAAATTTTGGTTGCTACTTCTATTTCCAGGTAATCAAACCCGTAATAATCTTTTCCTTTCACGTGGAGACAGTTGCTTCCAAGAAAGATGAGTAGGGTATAATGTAACAGTTTACTACTAGGTAAAACATGTGAACAGCATCTTGGTATATAAAAGATAATAGATAAGGATACTTACATTGTTACTATGGTAGGAATGATGACGAATGAACAAAATGCACAGAAAATACAAATTGGGATCTACAGACTATCCAACTGTTGTTTTTTTTTTTATTGTAGTTGTTTTTGTTTTGGTTTTTGTTGTTGCTGTTGTTATTGTTGTTTTTTTGAAAAAGAGTCTCACTATGTTGCCCCAGGCAGAGTGCCATAGCGTCACAGCTCATAGCAACCTCAAACTCTCGGGCTTAAGCAATTCCTCTGCCTCCCAAGTAGCTGGGACTACAGATGCCAGCCACAACACCTGGCTATTTTTTGGTTGTAGCTGTCATTGTTGCTTGGCAGGCCCAAGCCGGGTTCCAACCCACCAGCCTCAGTGTATGTGGCTGGTGTCCTAGCCGCTGAGCTACAGACACCAAGCCTATCCAACTGTTTTTAATATAAACTCTTTAGATACATTTCAAAGAGTAACTACTAATAGGTAAACAAAAAAGAAAGGAAAATTTTTGATTATCAGGTATGCACGAAAACAATAATAAATGTGAAGTATATAAACAATAATATATGGTGGTTGTTTTTGCTGGTTGTTGCGCAGGCGTCCTCCTCAAACTTTTTAAACAGGGGGCCAATTCACTGTCCCTTAGACCACTGGAGGGCCGGACTATAGTTTAAAAAAAAAACGATGAACAAATTCCTATGCATACAGCACATATCTTATTTTGAAGTAAAAAACAAAACGGGAACAAATACAATTCACACCGCCGCATGTGGCCCGTGGGCCGTAGCTTGAGGACCCCTGTTAGGGTTTTGTGGGGTTACTGGTGACAACTTATGTTAGTTTTGCTATAGTTAGAAAGTTTCACATTTTAGGACTAGGGGATGGTTGTGTGGGGATGCAATGTTTATTGAGCACTAAGTGCCAGGCACTATTCTGCACATTTCACATATGCTATTCAACTTAATCCTTACAATATACCCACGAGGTTGAATAAACCAGCCCCATACAGTCAAGGAGACTCAGAGAAGGTTAATAACCTACAGAAATTCACACTGCTACAAAGTCGTACAGGCAAAATTTTAAACATAATTTCTTCCCTCAGCAGTCATTTTCCTGTAGAACGCAAACTACACATAAGGTTTCCTATTGTCTACCAAGAATGGATATTATTCCTCACTTCTGAAGTTTATTATAAAATGTTAGCTACATTCATAATAAGAAAAAAATAGAAACCAGAGAGAAATGCCCTTTTGTTCCCAATTATCATGTACCTATGGCATGTAAGGTATTGTAGATAGATCTATTTGACTAATTTTTCTCCAGACAAGTATAACAACTTGTCAAAGAATTTATGTCACTAGTCTCACTTCTAGAAAAGGAACTCTGTCTATTAAAATAATACATTTAGGCATACCCATTAAATAATGAACATCAAAAAAAAAAAAAAAATGGGCTCAGCTCCTGTGGCTCAACGGGCTTAAGGCGCCAGCCACGTACACCTGAGATGGCAGGTTCGAATCCAGCCCGGGCCCGCCAAACAACGATGACTGCAACCAAAAAATGGCCGGGCGTTGTGGTGGGCGACTGTAGTCCCAGCTACTTGGGAGGCAGAGGCAGGAGACTCGCTTGAGCCCAGAAGTTGGAGGTTGCTGTGAGCTGTGATGCCACGGCACTCTCTCC
>CAUYRH010133453.1:0-19897 GCA_963574655.1 Perodicticus potto
GCGCCTGTAGTTCCAGCTACTTGGGAGGCAGAGGCAGGAGACTCGCTTGAGTCCAGGAATTGGAGGTTGCTGTGAGCTGTGATGTCACAGCACTCTATCCAGGGTGACAGCTTGAGGCTCTGTCTCAAAAAAAAAAAAAAACAAATGGAAGAACATACATGCTCATGGCCGGGAAGAATCAACATTGTTAAAATGTCTATACTTCCCAAAGCGATCTATTGTTTCAATGCCATCCCTATTAACATACCAACATCATACTTTCAAGATTTGGAAAACATGATCCTTCATTTTGTATGGAACCAGAAAAACCCCATATAGCTAAGGCAGTTCTTAGTAATATAAATAAAGCCAGGGGCATCAGCATACCTGATTTTAGGCTGTACTACAAGGCCACAGCGCTCAAGATAGCACAAAAATAGATACATAGACATTTGGAATTGAATAGAAAACCTGGAAATGAAACTAACATCTTACAACCACCTAATCTTCAATAAACCAAACAAGAACATACTTTGGGGGAAAGACTCCCTATTCAATAAATGGTGCTGGGCTAACTGGATGTCCACATGCAAAAGACTGAAATTGGACCAGCACCTTTCTCCACTCACAAAAATTGATTCGAGTTGGAAAAAGGACTTAAATTTAAGGCATGAAGTGATAAAAAATCCTCAAAGAAAGCATAGGAAAAACACTGGAAGATATTGGCCTAGGGAAAGACTTTATGAAGAAGACTTCCATGGCAATTGCAACAACAAAATAAACAAATGGGACTTAATTAACTGAAAAGCTTCTGTACAGCTAAGGAGAAAAAAACAAAAGCAAATAGACAACCTACACAATAGGAAAGGATCTTTGCATATTTTGAATCAGACAAAAACTTGATAACTTGGATCTATAGAAAATTCAAATTAATTCACATGAAGAAAGCCAACAATACCATATATCAATGGGCAAGAAAAATGAATAGAACCTTCTCTAAAGAAGACAGACAAATGGATAGCAAACATGAAAAAATGCTCATCATCCCTAATTATTAGAAAAATGCAAATCAAAACTACCCTGAGATATCATCTAACACCAGCAAGAATGGCCCACATCACAAAATCTCAAAACTGTAGACACTGGCATGGATGTGAAGAGAAAGGAACACTTTAACACTGCTGGTGGGACTGCAAACTAATACAACCTTTTTGGAAGGAAGCATGAAGAACTCAAGCTAGACCTCCCATTTGATCCTGCAATCCCATTACTGGGCATCTACCCAGAAGGAAAAAATATCCTTTTACCATAAGGACAATTGCACTAGACTGTTTATCACAGCTCAATTTACAATCGCCAAAATGTGCAAACAGCCTAAATGCCCACCAACCCCGGAATGGATTAACAACCCGTGGTATTACCCTGGAATACTATCCAGCCATTAAAAAGATGGAGACTTTACATTTATTACCCTGGGTTGAGTTGGAACCCATTTTTCTTAGTAAAGCATCATAGAAATGGAGAAACGAGAATCCAATGCACTCAATTCTAACATGAAGGCAGTAGATGGGCTAACACAAGGAGAGGCAGGGGAAGGAGGGAGCGGGGAAAGGATAGAAGGGAAGGAGTTGAGGGCTTATGGTGTGTGGCACTCGAGGACAGGACACAGTTATAAGAGGGACTTTGCCTGACAAATGCAATCATTACAACCTAATTCTTTGTACCCTCAATGAATCCCAAACAAAAATTAAAAAAAAAAATAAAAACAAGCTAGTCCTCAGGAGTAAACATCTGATAAAGGAAAATAGCATATAAAATTTCCCAGAAGACAAAGGAAGCTCTTGTGGTTCTTTATTTATTTATAACCCCTATACCTTGAGGATAATATCTACTCCTCTGATTCTTTTCTGAAAAGACAGTTTGCCTTTAGAAACATCTTGGCCCTGATTAGATTTGTGGAGTTCCCAGAATGCAGCACTTACATTTTAGAAGCTACAAGACTATCTCATTTTATTGTCCTTCAGTTTATTCTTCTTCACAGATAATGCATGTTTATATCTGGAGGGTTCATGGCAACCAAGTGTGTTGGAACCACTTTTTCAATAGTATGTGCTCACTTTTGTCTCTATGTCACACTTTGATACTTCTCACAATATTTCAAACTTATTCATTATTATTACATCTGTTACAGTGATCTGTGATCAGTGGTCTTTAATGTGGCTATTGTAATTATTTGGGTATGGAACAAACTACTTCCCAAAAAGACTACAAAAGTGATAGGTAAATATTGTATGTGTGTGTGTTCTGACTGATACACCAACTGGTCATTCCTGGTCTTTCTCCCTTTCCGAAGGCTCCCTATTCCCTGAGACAAAACGATACTGAAATTAGTCCAACCACTAGCCTGAAAATGTCCTCCAAGTGTTTAAGTGAAAGAAAGAGTCACACATCTCTCACTTTAAATCAAAAACTGGAAATAATAAAGCTTTGGAAGGAGGAAATGTCATAAAATGGGCTGCAAGTCAGGCCTCTCGTGCCACCCAGCCAAGCTGTGAATGTAAAAGGAAAGTTCCTGAAAAACATTAAATGAACTCCTCCAAAGAACACACAAATGATAACAAAGTGATAAGAAAGAGTTATTGCTGATACAGAGAAAGTGTTAATGATCTGATAGAAGCTCAAACCAACATCCAGAACAAAAGATGAAAGATATAAGGAGGCTGCAGAAGGAAAGTGTGAAGTCAGCACACCAACATCATGAGGCTCAGGGGAAGAAGCCGTCTCTATAACACAACAGTACGAGGGGAAGCAGCAAGGGCTGATGCTGAAGCTGTACCAGCTCATTTAGCAAACAGAGGTAAGGGCATTGATGAAGGAGGCTCCACCAAACAATGGATTTTTAATGCAGATAAACCAACTTTCATTTCAAACAAGTGTCATCTAAGACTTCCGTAGCCGGAGAGGAAATGCCAATGCCTGCCTTTAATCAATGCAATCAATGTTGAGTCAAGACCCTTGACTAGAAAAACGTTTACAGTTCCCTGAAATCTCAGGATTTCAATAATTGTTAGCTATTCTTACAATCAAGTAATTTCTAATTACTTTGTCTTTTTAAAAATAATATTAATGCACTTTATAGACTATAGTATAGTATGAACATAACTTTCACATTCACTAGTAAACCAAGAGTTTCATGTGACTCATTTTATTGAAAAATTCATTTTACTATAATATTTGCTTTTATTGCAGTGTTCTGGAACTGAACCTTTAGTATCTCTGAGGCACATGTGTATTTTGTTTCTTTGTTTTCCTGTCCGGAGAAGATATCAGAATATGGAAAATTTTGACTCATTCTGCTGATTGCCTGTGGTTAGGGTTAGCAACCTGCATGCCAATGACATGCAATGAGAAAAGAAGAGTATAACAACACTGATATCCCTACAAAATTGTAAACAGTGGTTCCACTGTGGAATACCCATGATATCCTCCTAAAAATGTAGATGACCACAGGGCTTGTAAGTCAACTCTTGATAAAAATCATTCTCTCCTTATTCATTCCCTTCTGATTCTGTATTTTTGACTGATCAGGCATTTCTAGGCCTTTCTTTGATTGTGAACGGTATAGTGTGCAGCGGCAGACTTACTAGATTGCCCATTCAGTCATTTTCTGTACAAGAGGGTTCTTTCTTTTGCCAGAAGAACAAGGAAAACAAAGTAGTATTTTTTTTAATAAAATGGACAACAGTGGTTTGTCCTAGAATCGATATAAATACATCTCAATCCATGGTTATAGCCAGTTTTAAAGAATCTTTATTTTTATGTATGTATGCTTTAGCAAACCCCATGCAAAAGCACCTTTTATAGAAGCCCATAAAAACTCTGCAAGCCAGGCTTTCAGGTTTTACAGAAACATGACACTTTTCAAGTGCCATCTAGCCATACACATCTAAAACACACACACACACACACACACACACACGCACAGAGACTGGCCTGAGGCCACACCAATTTATATGTAATGTCCTTATTCTTTGACCCAATAACCTCAAAATGTCTATGGAATATTTTTTCCCCCTGACTCTTATATCATAGGTGATATAGGTTTAGATTCTGTAGAGAGAAAAGAAATATTAGTGTCTTTTCTATGCCAACATTTTTCTTCTCCCTATATTGTTTTCTCTCTATCTCTTTTACTGGAAGAATGCTTTTAAAAATCTCACAAACTTTGGAATGTCCTAGCTCTTCTTGGTGGTTAAGTTACATCCTTAAAGACCCTTGAGGTGGCCTTCATTGCCTTTTTTGTTACCTTTGCTAGAGGACTGTATTCAGATCAAGCTGCAGATAAAAGCCAAATCTTCATTTAGTCGGGAAATTTTTAAAAACATTTTCTTATATTTCCAGCTCAAATACAGGAACTGAGGATGTGATTGCAAATGCAGTTTTGCTGTTTTCAGGTAGATTATAGTAAGAAAGCCTGGCGAGTACTAACATTGCAATGATACATAACGATAAATGCTAACAAATGTACAATATGAACAGTATGTGTGCAAGAAATTCTTCAACTTTTTTGGGTGACAAATTCCTTTGAGAAAATGATGGTTTGTATTAATTATTTGTTGCTACATAACAAATATCTGCCTGAATGTTCAGCAGCTCAAAACACCAATGTTAATAATCTCATGGAATCACTGAAGGTCAACAATTTGCAAGTGGCTTAGTTGGATGGTTCTGGCTTAGGGTCTCTTATGAGAGTGCAGTAAAGATATCAGCTGGAGCTACTTCTAGCTGAAAGCTTAACTGGGGATGGAGAATATATCTGCCAGGTTGCTCACTGCACATGGCTTTTGTCAGGAGGCTTCAGGGATTCCCTACAGGCCGTGGCAGAAACACTCAGTGCCAGCTCCATGGGTTTGTCCATAGGACTGATCATAACATGGCGGTTGGCTCCCCTCAAAGCAGTGATCCTGAAAGAAACAAAGGAGGAAGCCATAATGCTTTTTATGACCAGCACCAGAAATGTCACACTATCACCTATGCTGCATTCTATTGGTCATATCAAGCAACCTTAATAGAATGTGGAAGACGACTATTCAAGAGCATAAAAATCAGGAAGCAAGGGTCCTCAGAGACCATCTTTAGGTTGAATTTTCTCATAGATATCTTTCTAGAAAAATCCACCATAGGCCCTAGGTTAAGAAAATCTGTAATAAAAGAGGACAAAATATATGACTGTGCCTGGAGCAGCTAGAAAGATTTTTACAAAGAGATTAATTACAACCTTCCAGAAAAGTAATAATTTAATGAGTAGGTGGAGTAGACAGAGAGATTATTCTGGAAGGTGAAACAGGAAAAATATGTGTGTGTGTGTGTATAATGTCACCCTGTATTTGGGAAACAACGAATAGCCCAAATGATTAAAGCATAGAAAGAGGGAGAAATATAGGTGTGGGTTCGATCACAAAAGACTTTAGAAGCCATGCTGAAGAGGATGACTTGTGTTGTTCATTGTGGAGCGCCTGTGAAAGCATGCACAGAGCTGATTTGCAAAACATAATTTGGATTTTATAAAGATTGCACAGACCATTCTGTGGCATTACAAAGCAGAGAAGTCAGCAGGGAAGCTATTATCCCTGCATCGAGACAGGGAATGATAATGATGCAAGCTGGGGCATAAACAGTAGCCATGGAAAGGGAGGTCATTTCCAAGGGATTGTTTGGAGGTAAGAGGTATAGGAACTGGCAATCAATTTGATGTGAGAGAGGAAAGAAAATACTACATGAATGAGGCTTATGAACTTTTGCTGTGGACAACTAGGGAAGTGAGAGGAGAAGCTCTAACTGGGTAGATGAAAAAGTACAAGTTCAAGGTGTCTTTGGAACATGCGTGTAATCTACCGATAAGTATTTCCCAAAGCATCTTCATTGAAAGGTAGACTTGTGAAAACTTTCAAGTATCATTTTCCCTAGTTAAATAGGCTTAGAAAACACCATAAACATTATGCCTTGAGAGATTTAAAATGCATACCAATATATTAAGGATAAAAGGGGTTTGGAGATTTTTTTCTTTTTTCCCAAGTAAAGAGACTCATACATTTTCAAGGTAATGTTTCCCAAATGTATTTGATAATGGAATCTTCCTTTGGCATAACTTCTATTAACTTTCTGCAAATCTGGCTTTCTGGATAATAATTTACAGTTTGTAAAAATTTAGTTTGCCCAACTCATCACTAACTGTCTAACAAACTTGCCAGTAACAACACTCCAACATGACAGTTAATATGTCTTTCAGTTCTGTGCTCATCCTAGTGAGGTTTTCAACAACCAATTTTGAATTGAATTAACAAGGAAAATAAAAATGATTTTTATGCTGTTAGCTGTTTCAGCATTTGCAGATCCATCTGTCAGAGCTAATACAAAATATGCATTTACATGTATAAGCCATGCAAATATTTTGAGTTTTCGGCTATAAAACATATCTTAGCTAAACAATTTAGCAAGCTTTTAGTCTGATAGAACAGTTATGTGCTGTGATGCGACAAACGTTTCTCCTCAAAGCACCATCCCATGGTGAAGTTTTCAAATGAAGAAGACTTCATGGCCATGATGATAAGTGATATTTCAGCCAGTGTTTTTCAAATGAGTGCTGCTTGGGAGAGCCTGGCAATAGGCTGACATCGAGGATTGTTTTGGGGATCTGTGTCCCCATCTGTAAGCTGAGGAGAATTTTTGAGCAAGGCTGACTACAATGCTGGAAATCCAGGATGGTTCCTGAAGCTAAACAGAAGGTGTTTCTTCACTCATAAATAAATGCAGACACCAAAAATTACCCCAGGGAAAATAGTATGTTTTCAGCATATAGTCTTTTTAAGCTTCACTGTCAAATTATAAACTCAAAGAACCCAGCACATTATGGTGGAGAAGCAACCCTGTGATGGAGCGGCTCTGGAGGGAGGTGTGGACAGAGGGAATCTCAATTCTGCTCTACAACTATGAAACTTCACAAGCCGCACAAACTTGTGCTTGTTTTCTCAGCTGTAAAATGAAGGTGATAATGCCTGAAATGTGAGATTTTATGAAAATTAAAAGGATGACTCCCAGAAGCTTTAAAGTAATATAAGCTATTGTTATTATCAGCATAAAAAGACAGTTCCCACCTAAAATCTAGATCACTCCAAAATAAAAAAATTATATAGATTTCACAATGGCAATAAAACAATGACAATCCTTCAGACTTGAATAGTATTTTCAAGTAATTAAGAGCTTCCACATCTCTACCCCCCTTCGACAATAAAGCACCCTTCTCTGTGGAGAATCATGTTAGTGAATCTGTGTCTGGCCGCTGGTGGGAGAAGGGTTAGCACAATGAGCCAGGCACTCTCAGGACCTACAGCCATTAGTGAGAAATAACAGATGGTGTCTCATTTTTTGCTATAGGCAAAGAGCCAAATGACATGACTAAATAGAAAGACAGCCCCAGAGGACTGTGCTTGGGCTCCTACTGAGCACTAAGCCTGAAAGGCAGGGACATTTTTAATAACCTTTCTTTGACAAGCTTAAAGCCATTTAATGCCTAAACCTGTCATACACATCTAGCCAGGAGAACAGATCTCCAGAGAAAAACCCCCAGCACATGGTCGGACCTCCCTGTGAAAAAATAAAAATTGCAAGCACACATAAAAAGAAAACATGATACAGCAAGGTCACCAAATATGAATTTTCCATTTAAATAAAAACAACCATTGCCCCTTTCATTAATAACCTTCTAGACCTGCTCCCCATTCTGAAGTAGATTGAACATTGAGTTTCTGACCAGTCATTATTCAAATAAAACAATAGGGGACTCATGCCTGCTTTAGCGTGTATTTGAGTTCAGTCTAATTAGAAGGAAATACATTATAAATTAGGATGTGTTGAAAATCTACACCAAAAAAAAAGAAAGAATAGAAAATGAACTCATAATTCTTTATATATTGGGTTTCACTTTTTCATTACACTAAATGAAATAGCAAGTAACTGCTTTTAATGGCTTTTGAAGTAAAAATAAGTAATCAATATGATTAAAAATCTTTATCATTCTACTATTATAATGTTTGGCACCAGTGAATGAGTAATTCTGCCAAAAAAAAAAAAAGTACAGCAAATTTGTTTAATAAATTGTATTTTTTCCCAATGAGTCAGCTAGTAAGAACATTAGCGTGGACATGAATTTAATTTTCCCTAGAGCCTGTGGCTTCGTCTTGTCCCAGCTGCTTCATTTTCTCCTCATCACCAAATCATTTTGTTACAGTAAGTCTCTATCCCTTCCTTTTCCATAGCTCTGTATGCATATAAGCACATTGGAAGTATGTACATGCTGAATAGTGGTGTGAAGATTTGCAATGAAATCCTACCTTAAATGTACATCTATCAGGGGAAGAATACAGAAAACATAGTTTTAAATATGAACTATTTTATTCATTTTATTTTTATTATTCATTTTATTTTATTATTACTTAATCATATTATGCGACAAGTAACTGATAAGGGCTCCACTGGAAAACAATCACCTTTGCAAAAACAGTCATGAGAATATCTGTTTAGTTCTGCAGATTAACTGAATTAAATAGTTACATGAATTGTTGTTTCTAGAAAGCCCCCAAAGTACTGATGCCTGTTCCCTATATAATCCTCAGGCCAAAAAAACATCATTTCAAATTGAGAATATATGTCTATTCATAAATTCGATACGTCTGTAAATTGTATGAACGACATGCTTTTTCTTGATCACTATGATATTTCTATGGCGCCCATCCACGGTAATATTCAAGGACCATTTGTTGTTCTGTAATGAAGTTGTCTGCAAGAATTGGATAGAACTTTATAAGCACAGTGAAAGAATTGAAGCAAATGAGAACACACTTTATCCTGGGAATTCCAGAATAAGTTTGCAATTGAAAAACACAGATCCCGGCTCGGCGCCTATGGCTCAGCGGGCTAAGGCGCCAGCCACGTACATCTGAGCTGGTGGGTTCGAATCCATCCCGGGCCCACCAAACAACAATGACGGCTGCAACCAAAAAATGGCTGGGTGTTGTGGCGGGCTCCTGTAGTCCCAGCTACTTGGGAAGCGGAGGCAGGAGACTCGCGTGAGCCCAGGAATTGGAGGTTGCTGTGAGCTGTGATGCCACAGCACTCTATCCAGGGTGACAACTTGAGCCTCTGCCTCAAAAAAAAAAAAAAAAAGAAAAGAAAAGAAAAACATAGATCCCAATAATGGAAGGAAAAAAAGATTTTAGCTCATTCCCTCAGAGGTAAAATTCCCCGAAACCCTAGCTTTCACTTTCATTTCCTTTCATTCCTCCCTTTTAAATGACACGTATCTCCTCCACTCTCCTGAGTATCCCAGGACATCCGTGGTTAACCTGGTACCCCACTTCACAATGTTTCTTTTTCTTACTTTGAGGAACCAAATGCTCACTTTGTCGATGCCTCTCCTCTCTGTAAGCACTCCTGATAGTTGCCTTAACTTTATCCTTTCTGGGTGGGCTCTATAATCAATCTTTACACAATGAGTGCTGAGCAAATGCATGGACTTCTTTTGTAGTCAAAAACACAAATGTTATTTTTTTAAGAAAAAATTTTACTAATTAAAAAAAGCATTTACTGTGAAGTGTTCTCATGAAAATAGATGGCAATGATAAACAAATTTGTGTAAAACCATACACAGAGATGAGACTTTATTATAATTCATTGCTTGCATTATTGTATTTGAATACTATTTTAGCTTTAATGCAAGGTTATATAAGAGAGACGGGCTCTTTCCTAGAGAAATGTTGAGATACAGTCAGATGATAAACCCTATCTGTCACGAATCAAACTCGTTGTGTATTACTTGCCATAGTGATATTGTTACATTTAGTATGTGTAGGCCTGATGGACTTTAAACCTGATACCAGAGGTGCGACCCACCCACGTCCTGGTCCTTTAGTTTCTCCAAGTCTAGACAAGACAGCGGACCCTGGTTCTTGTTTGAATCTCAATCAACTCACCTTTATTAGGCACAATGACTAGGCATTATATTAAATGAATAGATATAATGATAAATACCAAATACACATAGGTCTTGCTCTCCAGACACTTAAACTCTAACATAAAATAAAAAAAACATTCCTGTAATTCAGCTGGACTGTGAGAGTATGAGATCTACAGTGAGAGCATATTATGATGTAAAAGGATTGAGGAGGCCTAGGATAATAGGATTTTGAATGTCATAAAAAGGATAAAGAAGGGATATACATTTTTATATTCATTGTTTCTCTCATGCTATTTTTGGTAATGTAATCCTTGCTGCGGAGGAGGGTGCACAGAAATTTGATATGGAAAGGGTTACCCTCCACTCAGCAGGAAATATATGTCTCAAAACCCCTGGGATGGGATATGTTTTCGCCTCTTATAGGACTAACAGGTTATACAGAAAAATTAGCTGGGTATATATAACTCCATTTGGTTGCAAGCTCCTTAACAATTTTTGTTTCAAAATTCACCATGAGAAGGAATGATTTTTTTCTTTTTTTTTAGAGACAGAGTCTCACTTTGTCACTCTCAGTAGGGTTCTGTGGCATCATAGCTCACAGCAACCTCCAGCTCCTGGGCTTAGGCAATTCTCTTGCCTCAGCCTCCCAAGTAGCTGGGACTACAGGCACCCGCCACAACACCCGGCCATTTTTCCACTTTGCAGTTTGGCCGAGGCTGGGTTTGAACCCGCCACCCTCAGCATATAGGGACAGCGCCCTACTCGCTGAGCCACAGGTGCCACCCCTATTCAGATATTTTTAATGAAATAGCATGATAATATCTTTAATAATAAAAAATAAATAAAATAAAGTTACACTCTCAATGCAGATAAATTAATAGCAAAATTTAAATAATATATATGTAACCAATTATAGATCTCTTATGCCACATTTGTATAAATATGAAGTTGGCTTAGATCCCAAGCCATTGTTCAAGGTGGTAGGGAGGAGATTGGAAAACATAGTGTCTAGTCTCCAAGATGGCTCCCAATAGAATTGAGCTGGCCTGTATGACCCACAGAATACACAGTTGTCGTGGTGAATGACTTTCAAGGATAGTTTCTGCCTTGTTCTGTAGAGATTCTCATTTTGCTTCCATGTGAGGAGAAGTTCTATGGCAACATCCCCAGGGATAGAACAGCCCCCAATAACCAGCATGAACTTGCAGGGCATCAATCATCCACCTTGGAAGTATATCCTTCAGCTATTAAGCCTTCAGATATTGTAGCCCCAAATAATACCTGACTTCAGTCTCTTGACAGACCTTTAGCCATAACTGACCAACTGATCTGTTCTTTAAAACACTCTCCACAGAAATAATAAGTAAGTGATTATTAGGCCACAAATGATCTACCACCATAGATAACCAATATGGAGAAGGGAAACTGATCCTATACCTCGTCTCTTAGTTCAGTCTATGAAGATGGTTGACTTCCTATTGTATTCCTTGATAATTTACCTCTATTTCCTGAAAAGAACCTCTATTTCCTGAAGGATCCTTGACTCAGTCAAAGATATTCATGTATCTAATAGTGTCTCTTTGCAAGTAGAAAATCACCTATTAATATTATCATCAAATTTCTGCAAGATCTTCCTGCTAATACTTATAAGTCATTTTGATTCTTTAACTCTATTCTTCTTTATCTTTGTTTTTGTTTTGATATTGTTTTAGGTAAATTGACACCATGCTCTATCCACATCATTTTCATGATCTAGTCTTTCTTGGACCATATTTGCATGGAGCGTATCTCCCATCAGCCACCATTCTGGTCAGAGGGCCTCTTAGAAGCCCCTTGAAGTAGAAGAAGGAAGGAGACATAGCACTCCAGGGCTTCCGTGTATTTTATTTCTTTGCCCATGTAATTATTCTTTCATTCCTTAGGACCATGAGTTCTCAAGCATTGGTCAAACAACTCTATGGCAATTAATTGGTCTTATTTTTATTTTTGTTTTTTTCTTATTTTGTATCATATTACCAATCCATTTAGAATGGGTTGTATAGCAGTTGTTCACATACTCCTGAACAGATAGGATGTCCAAAGGCTGAAAGTATCTGGAAAGTTCAAATAAGATGCCTAAGAGTTCTTGAATCACTAACTTTCACCTAGTTGATCATAAACAATTAGTAATTCAGAGAAAAAGACAGGAGATGAATGACTAGGGTCATATGACACTTTGCAAGAGTTGTTTAACCTCTTTCAGTTTTAATTCTTCATCAGTGTAATTCTAATACCTACCATACAAGTGTGTAATAAGGGAAAAATTTAAAGTTTGTCTCAGATACTATAAAATGGCACCAATCGTTAAAGTGGCATTTCTCATGGTTAAGCATGGTACACATTTTCCCCTTAACTGCCTGTCCATATACAAGTACTTTATGTTTTATTCCTTTTAGAAAAATCAGTCTTTTGGAAAATGCTAAGATGACTATTTCAATTAAAAGGTTGGAGATCCCTAGTAAAGCTTTGGCAGTGGTCCTAATATTAGGTCAGCATAAGTAACTAAAGGTGGACGGCGCCTGTGTCTCAGTGGGTAGGGCATCAGCCCTATATACTGAGAGTAGCGGGTTTGAACCCGGTCCTGGCCAAACTGCAACAGAAATAGCCAGGCGTTGTGGCGGGCGCCTGTAGTTCCAGCTACTCAAGAGGTTGAGGCAAGAGAATCACCTAAGTCCAAGAGCTGGAGGTTGCTGTGAACTGTGACACCATAGCACTCTACCGAGGGAGATAAAGTGAGATAAATAAATAAATAAATAAATAAATAAATAAATAACAAATAAAGATGATTTACAGGTTTCAAAAGTTACTACAGCCCTTATAGCATTTTCTTAATCACTATATAAAGATGATTTAATTAAATTATAAAAAAAAAAGCAGACTTCCCATGTGTAATCAGATGCTGAAGAAGGAAATGAAATTAAATGCTTTTTTTTAAAAAAAAAAGAAAAAAAAAGTTACTACAGTTTATCACACACGTCAAAATGTACCTAATGCTATGTGGTATATCTTTTGGCTAAATGATATCTATTAGTTAAAATAAATACCACTTTTTTTTAAAAAAGAAAAGAGCATGAGTTATAGAATTTGACTTTCTAATTTCAATTTCCAGCTTGGCCACGTACAAGCTTCATGATAAATTACTTACTTCTCTGAGCCTCAACTCACTTCTGTGTGTGTATTTGAAATGGAGATAGTCATACTCGCTACTTCACAGGATTTTTAAGGTTATTAAATATTGCAATATATGGTGAATACTTACTCAGCACATTTCCTGGCACAAAGAAAACCTTCATAGCGGCTAACACTAATTTCCCAAGACATACATTGCTGCGAGGAAAATGGGTTCTTTGTGTCACCTTAACAATTTTTCTGGCTCACCTTTTTATAAGTAAATAGCCTAAGTTCTCCCTTTACCTCTGTCATTAGATGAATACCTCCCAAATAGATCCTTGTGCAGCAAGGGGTTTTAAAATACATTTATAGTGCAATTAAGGAAACAATATCGTTTCTATTTGTAGCCCACGTTGAAGAGCATCTCAAACCAAAGAAAGCTGTCTCTTACTCTATCAGACTATTCTTTTGGAAGAAACTAGAACTATACAGTTAATTAGGTATAATTCAAGTTCCTTCCCTACTGTATGTTTGTTTCTGTCACATGTCTTAAAATGATATATTTCATCACCTTTGATGACATTGTGCTCTGGAAATTTATTCCAGATGGTCTCTGGAGTTGATTTATTACCCTTTATAGGTTAGCAAATATATTTCAAAGCTTTTCAGTCCAAAGTTTCTGTGTTAGATGAATGGAGACTATGGAGAGTCCCTGGGTGTTTTCTTAAGAGTCAACCACCATTATGGAGCAAGATTCCATCAGAGCAATCATGGCACGTTCAATCAGGCCAGCACAAAGCCTCCATGGGTAAGTTAGCAGTGCTCCGTGTGGAATGCTGTTTGTAACATTCCCCATTTCTCTCTTGTGAACACTACAACTCAAATCCATGGCAAATGAACACACGGTTAGGGTACGGTTATCATGAATGTACATGTCATCATGTTATTAACACTCCTTATCTCCAATTTCATAAGAAGAATTTGGTTAAACCAATGAAAATGCAGTTATTTTCATACGTTCATTCCATAATTTATGACTAGAACTTACTTATGGAATTGGGAGAGGGAGATGGGATGACAGGCATCACTTTGATCCTATTAGTCTTTTAAACTTTCCTTCTTGTAAACTTTTAATATCTTAGAAGAGTTAAAAAAACAAAAAAAAATCCCTCATAATCCTCACTACTCACAAAACCCTCCTAATCCCTGTTGAAATTTATAAAAATAAAAATAATATCACAGGTGGCTTAAAATTTCTAAGACACATTTCAATGCCTCCACCACCCAACCCACCCAGTACCTCTTCCTGAAAGTTCACACTGTTAAGTTTCTTGCGTATGTGTCCAGGAAAAAAATGCATATTCCAGCCAATATGTGGGTGCTTTTATTTGGAAAGAATCTTATAATTAAAACATGCCTTTTCCCCCTGATAAGTTGTGGTGGAGATCATTCATGTCAAAACAGACATATATCATACCTCATTCTTTGTTAAGAACTAGTTCCTACTCCATTTTATTCTATTTTAAGGCTGTATCAAGATATGTTTAACCAGTTCCATGTGGGATACTCTGTGGTATAATTATTTTAAACTGAAAACAGCGCATTTCCCAATAATTTATTTTTCCATTTTCTAAGACAACTGCTTGATAGTTTCTCTCTCTTCAAATCTTCCTCTTTACCTCACCTCATTATTTATTGAGAAAATAGAAGCTATCAAACAGGAAGGTTTGTTCTTTCCAACACAAAGTCTGTTACCCCACTTATATCTATACCACTCCTTCTTCCCACCTCTAAAAACACAAAAAGGTTCCTCTTTCTGCTGGAATTCAATTCCTCCACTTGTGCCCTGTATCACATTCTCTCCCATCCACTTGGATACCAATACAAAGTTAAAAACGTTATAATCGGGTGGCGCCTGTGGCTCAAGGAGTAGGGTGCCAGCCCCATATACCGGAGGTGGCAGGTTCAAACCCAGCCCCAGCCAAAAACTACAAAAAAATAAAAAGTAAAAACAAATGAAATAATAAAATACAAAGATTTATTAAAAAAAAAGATGAACATCTAAAAAAAAAAGTTGTAATCCAGCCCTAAAACAAGTCATGTTTCCTAGCAGTTCTCCTCCCCTTACCTACATTTTCATCCCCTCATTTTATTCTAGATCATTCCACAAGTACACCTGAGCCATCATTCATTAATAAGCAAAACAAAACAAATGGTCATCACATGTGTTTTGAATTGAAATGTGTCCCCTCGTATCCAAAATTTGTATATTTAAGTTCTATTCCGTGGTACCTCAAAATGGAACCTTATTTAGAAATGGGGATGTTGCAGATGTTTTTAGTAAAGATGAGGTCATCGAAGAGTAAAGTGGGCCCCATTATATAAGAGATGGACACACACGCAAACACACACACACACAGGAAGAATGCCACATAAAGAAGGCAGAGACGGGAGTGATACTTCTACAAGCCAAGAACTCCAATGATTGTCAGTAAACCACCAGAAACTATGAGGGAGGCATGGAACCAGTTCAATCCTATATCCCTCAGGAGAAACAAACCTTGCCAACACCTTGTTACTGGACTTCCAGCCTCCAGAACTATAAGACTTGATTTATGGAACTTTGTTACAGTAGCCCTAGAAAACAAATCCTGTCATTCACCACTTAATATTCTTAATAAAAATACATTCAGAGAAATGTCATGTTAGGCAGTTTTGTCAAGGAAATATCAGAATTTGCTTACACAAACCTAGATGGTATAGCCTACTACACACTGGACACAGAGGCTATCTGGTATAGCCTATTGCTTCTGGCTGGAAATCTGCACAAAGTGTTACTGTATTGAATAACATAGGCAATTGCAACACAATGGTTAGTATTTGGTTAGTATTTGTGTATCTAAACAAATCTAAACATAAAAAAGATTCAGTTACAATATGACTTTGTAATTTTATGAAATCATCATCTTTCGTTAACCAAAGGCCATGCTGTGCATGACGGTATACCAAGCCACCACCACCAGGGTCCGTCAACTACCTGCTTTTCTTGTTCAATTTCTTGTGCCTCTATTCTCTTCAGAGTGTTTAACCTTTTTCTGAAAGCTCATTGGTATCTTTGGCAAACAATATATTCACATCGTTTTTTAAAATTTTCTAATAGTATTAAGAACTTTATACTGACAAATAACAAAGCTCAACTTTACACTTGTTATCCCAGTTTTGTTGCTCAAAAAAAAAAAACCTTCAAATTTTAACTATTTCTGACTACGTAAATAACACTTTCTTAACATATCAACTATTTTGTCAAATGCACAGTAATTTTTCCATGGCCGAATTTTTCCATGGCTCAAACATATTAGGCAGGCATTCTGTAAGTTTTACTTAATTTAGAGATTTTTCTCTCTGAACCTTCAAACTTCCTGCTCTAATATGTACTAAACAATTAATTTGGAGGTCTGATAAAAATGTGGGACTTCCCTTGGCTATTCCCCTATACTATGCTACTATCCCTTGGTTGCTATCATTTTCTAATTCTTTTGAAGAATGTTATATTTTCTTACTCTTTTGAAGTAAATTTTACAGTAGCAGCCGAAGAAGGGATGTAGGAGAAAAAAGTCTTGAGACCTTACTTTTTGAAATATCTTTATTCTTCCACCACATGCCGTTAACAGTGTTTCTGGGTGTGTTGGTAATCTTAACAAATGCTCAAAGTTTAGTGGCTTAAGACAAAAGCCATTTATTTATCCTGTGATTCTGTGGTTTAGCAATTAGGGCTGGTATCAAATAGATGGTCCTATAGAGTTAGGCAGGGATCTCTTATGTACCTTCAGTCAGCCAGAGGTCAGTTGGGGTCTCAAAGATGTAGATGGCTTTACTCGTATGACCCAAATCTTGGCTATAACTCCTGCGACAATTTGAATTCTTTCCACATGGTTTTTCAGTCTTGTGCAAGAGACTTATTTTAGTGTTGGTGGTCACAGAGTTTCCATATCCCACTCTTCTTGCGTTATAGTGGCTGACTTACTATTGGCCAGAGTTAGAGCAGGAGAGCACTGAAAGTTATGTGGCAGGGAGCCTTGAATTCAAGAAGAAAATTAATTTGTGGCTGTTTTCCCAATCATAACGTTACATGGTCTGACCACAGATATTCTGCGTTACACATACCAATCCAATTCCAGAATTCCCCAAATCTCATCTAATGGTATATTGATTTCAAAGTTCAAAATCTCACGATCCATATAATGTGTAGAATGGATTCAGCTTTAATGCAGAGGTCTATGAACCAAAAATTACAATTTATCTGACCCCACAAACCTAAGATCCCATGGTCAAAGAGAGAAATACATATTCCCATTCCAGTAGGAGGCATGTGGTATCACTGCGCCATTACCACCCCAAAACCCTGTAGAGCAGAATTTGATAGGTTGCCTAGCCCCAGGTCAGGAAATCTCCCTTGAGTAGCATTCATCCGTTTCTCACTCAGCGGCTCTTCCATGTTTTACAGCTTCCTCAGAATGGTTCTCTAGTTCATTCTTTTTTTTCTTTTTTCAGAGGGTTTCTCACTCCGTCACCCTCGGTAGAGTGCAGTGGCATCACACTCACAGCAATCTCCAGCTCTTGGGCTCAGGCGATTCCCTTGCCTCGGCCTCCTGAGTAGCTGGGACTACAGGTGTCCACCACAACACCTGGCTATTTATTTGTTGTAGTTTGGCCGGGGCTGAGTTTGAACCCACCACCCTCGGTATATGGGGCCAGCGCCCTACTCACTGAGCCACAGGTCCTGCCCCTCTAGTCAATTCTTCAAACATCTTGGTTCTGCACCATGGAATCTTCATTTCTCCCTCTGAGAATTTCTTCCTTTTTATAAGAAGTATGTCTAATTTGCAACTGTGTTACTTTCTTATCCCACTCCTTCAGTTAAAATGTGGAAAGCCTGATGGCCTTTTTATAATGGAAGCAATTCCACTCACTTTTATTCCAAGATGGTACCAATACCCCTCTCTCTAAAACTTTGTGGGCTTTCTATGTTTGCTATATCCTCTCTGTACCTCACAAGCCACATCTTTTCCTTTCCTGACATGCCTTCTGCTCTTTTGGCATGCCAAGAGCCTTCAAGAGAATACCTTTCAAATTCTTAGAAGTCCTTTGTCTGGCAAAGAAGGTCTATTTAGTATTGCCTTAAATATTTCAAAGATAACAACAGACAACTATAGAGTCACACCTTGATTTGGTCTTTGTTACCAGGCCACATTTCACTGAAAAAATTTTTTCCAACCAGAAGATTAGAGATGAAAAATACTTTTTGTCCAACCCATCAACTCTCAGAACAAAGTAAAGAATTCCTTCTTTATTTCAACTCTCCATTCTGATGCTTGATCACAGGCAACAAAGAGAAGCCACTGGTATTTTAAAATTCTCCTTTTGCCAAATTCAAACTTTTACTAGGCACATTTCTACCTTCCAAATCAACATTCTTTCAGTTTGTTATAAAGGACCGTTATGACAGTTTTCATACACATGTGCTTCCGCCACAATGATCACTATTTTTTCCAGAATTTGCCATATGACTGCATTGCACTTTTAGTCTTACCACCCACCCATTCAAAAAGTCAATGCCACATGTTTTAGTTTTTCTTACGACAGCATTTCATTTCCACTGCCCATTTCTATATGGTTTCAGTTTACTGTGCAACAAACCACTCCAAAACTCAGTGGCATTAAACAACAACCATTGCACAGCTCAAAATTCCGTGCATCTCTGGTACAATTGTTGTCTAGGCCATAGTGAATCTCTACTGGGTTTTCATAGACATTACAAATTGTAAGCTTCATGAAGCTAAAAATTATGCTTTATGTCATTGAATCTCCAGTTTCCAATTTGCTCTCTTGAACACATACATGCTCATTGAAGATTGGCTGAATAAAGAAATAGAATTTATACTCATGATCAATAAGAGGAAAATTGTAAGTAGAAAGGTGTTAGCCCTTCTTCTAAATAGCATCATATGCCAGGGTTCAAAACATAAATGACTATAGGGAACTAATAGGTAATACACATGGGTGACTCTGGATAGGTATAAGATAAAATAAATCTACAAGGAAAAGTGGTTCATATGTCATTAGTTTATACAAATAGATAAGCCTTAAATTGCTAATCCTAACCTGAAGTTCAAATAGTTAGGTTCTCATCCAAAGATCTTATTGTACATTATAATGACTTTAATTATTACTTTTTCACAAGAGAAGATAGTTTAGGAGCAACTTTCTCTGTGTGCAAGGCATTATAAAACCATCAACAATAATATTTAATACTAGAGATGTTTGTTCTGTTTTAATTACTAGGCTAATAATCTCTTATTTAATCTTTATAGCTACCTTACAAAGTAGGCACTTCTTTATAGGAGTTTACAAATGAGGTATCTCAGAGTTAAATATCTTGGCCACATGTGGTAATCAGTACTGGGATTTAAAGCCAGATTGTTCCAACTACAGAATTTAAGTTTTAAAAAATAATTACTATATAATCCCAACTCTCAAACCTAGTAGCTAGCTCACTCACATTCTAACCTGCATCTGTAAAGGCAATATATAATTTTTATTTTTATTTTTTTTAGGATAAATATATGTATTTTATTATTCTTCATTACATTATTTCCCCCCCCCCACCCCTCCGTGGTAAGACAGAATTGATTTACAGAAAAGAATACAGAAAACACCAAAGCTCCTGGTAGAGGGAGAGATTTCAAGTGGGGAGAG
>CAUYRH010133456.1:0-49606 GCA_963574655.1 Perodicticus potto
GGCACTCTACCAAGTGAGACTCTGCATCTAAATAAATAAAATAAAATAAGATAGAGTTGTTTACAGTAGTAAAAACTTGGAAAGAAATGTCAATCTATAGCCTATTGGCTAGAAAAATGATGGTACATCCACCTAATGAATACTATGCAACTTAAAAAATGTTATTTATGACATATTGTTCAGTGAGAAAAGAACTACATATAATAAGATCCAATTTATGTAATAATGTATTGTCTGTGTTTTTTAGTCTTAAAGATATACCTGGGAATGTAACATGAATTTAAAAAATGGCTACTCTATGGGATTGGGCAAAATATAAATATTTTCTTTGCATTTTAGTCTGAGTATTTTAAAATTCGTTTGAATAAGCATGTATTCTTTTCATAAAAACATAAATTATTACTAGCCTCCCCAGCTAGGAGGCTGAGGCAGGAGGATTGCTTGAACCTAGATGTTCCAGTCTATAGTGCATTATAAATGCGCCTATGAATAAACATTGCAGTCTAATCTGGGTAAAATAATATAATAGCAAGACCCCATCTCCAAATAAATATATAATTTAAAACCACCGAGAAGTTTGGGTGGGGGGAAAGGGGCTGATTTGGTCCAGTATGTTTCTGTCAACGTACTGTCTTGCCAGTAATTTTCCTAGATGTGGCTGTGGTTGAACGTACTTCAGAAGTTTCTTATCTTTGTTCATCGGAAAAATGTTGTTCCTTATTCATTACAACTTTCAATAAACTTATAATGAAATAAAGGAATTCTTTATTTTATTTTGTACTGAGAACACTGTGACTTCAGGAAGGGTCTCCTTTGCCAGTTTTACAATGGTTGGAAGGATACCGTGTAAAGCTGTGGAAGGTAGGTGAGGCTAGGCAGTAATTGTATGGAGTTGGGGAGAAGATGATGAAGATAAGGATGTATGGGAGGAAGTCTGGATGTATGACAGGGAAGGAGCACTAACCTAGATATTCTAGCATGGGCCTATCAGTCATTTTCTCACTCTGGCTTCAGTTTTCTCATCTGAAAAATGAAATGTTAAAATTCTTTTAGTTCTATTGAAATGTCCTGCAAACTGTGAACTGAACCTCAACAATTAAAAGAAAAACAATAATAACATAGGATGTTTACTCTTTGTCTCAGACATGCTGTTAAGTATCTTGTGAAGGTTACATAGCTAGTAGGTGGAGGGACCAAGATTCCAGCTCAGGCAGTAGGATTTCAGAACCCATACTCTTTAACAGCTTATGGTTGAGTGCTGAAGAACTGCCTGAGTAGAATATTTAAAGGGCTGCTTTTCCATCCTGGAGCTTGGCCTTAAAGATGATGGTTAATGTCACTAAGGTCTAGACCGCACATCTACCTCCTGACTACGGTCAGGTTGCCTCAACAGGTAGCAGCTCCTTTTCTCTATTCTAAAGAGAGATTCTTCATTTTAGCCCTTTTTCCAACAAAAAAAGGACCTGAGTTTTGCAGAGCCCTTAAGAAGCTTTCCTACCATTACTGGAAAGACCTGAAACACTGACAGAACCAAAGACTCCATATGCCTACAAGAGGCTTTCTGGTGTCACCATCTGGGTTCTAGCCCTTTCTGGTTCACACACGTTACCGAGCACCCGTTTGCATACCTCATCTTGCCGTATTTTCTTTTATTAAGGTCAGCAAGATACTGAGGAAAGAGAGGAAAAAATTGAATGGGTTAAAAGCAAGCTACAGATCAAGAGACTCCTGCAGGGTTAGAGCTTGTCCTTCAGGCAAATGTCCCTCAGCACCCCGTGTCTGACACTTTAGTGTTTCCCTCCTTTTGTCCCTTCAAGGTCCGGAAGCTAGTGCACTACCCTACCATAAGACTAGAAAAGTAGCGAAGAACCAGGACTAAGCCGCAAGGGGGCTGCGGCTAAACCTTTTCCTCCTGGAAGTCCCGACTTCCTAGACCCCATCGCAGAAGGGCGGAGCGTACGCTCAGCGGCCAATCCCCGCGTCCGCACGTCGCCGTAGCCCCGCCCCGTCGTGGGCCCTCTGTTCCGCCCTTACTCGAAGGGGCTGGTGCGGCGGCGGCGACGTCAGTGCTAGGAGACCCCAGGGTGGCGGCTGCGCCGTAGGCGTGCCGCGGCCTGGACGCGCTGCGGGGAGGGGCGGAGCCAGCGGGCGGGAGCGCGCGCAGGGCCCGCCTTGGCCGCCGCTGCTGCCGAGGGATGGTCTGGGCGGCAGCGGGCGGCCTCGGCTAGGCTAGCGGCTGCAAGCCACTTCTGCGGCTGCCCAGAGGAGCAAAGGTCGCCAGTCCCGTGTCGTCCCCCTCTCCGCCCCCCAGGAGGGGCGAGAGGGCGCCGCGGCTGATGTCAGGTACGGCCGGCGGAGGCGCTCTCAGGCTGCGGGTCCAAGGTCTCGGCTCCGCTCTCCCAACCCAGTCTTGGGGGGAGCGGGGAGGTGGAGGGAGTGAGGGTGGAACCAAACCCCAGGCGGGGCCGAACAGGTGTCTCGGGGTCGGAGCGGGGACCAGGGGCGTCTTTGCTCCTAAGGAAGGCGCGGGGCACTTCCTGCAGGGACCGGCTGCCCACCGGGCCGCTATTTTGCCGGCATGTAGCCTCCTCTTGGTCGCGGGTCCTTCCGTTCCGCCCTTTCGCACCCCTGTGCTCCTACTCGAGCGCTGCCTGGCGTCCGGAGGCGGTGGTGAGACGCGCGCTGCGCCGGGGCGTCGGGGCCGAACCACTTAGCGGTCCTGCCTCGCCGGGCTGCCCGCCCCGCCCCCGGACCCTCCCGCCGCTCTGCCGACCTGTGAGTCCCGCAGGACTCGGCGCTCAGGTGTAGGGCACGTTCCACTAGAGCCTCTGGGCTGCCGCGCCGCCTGAGTGCCGGGCGAGCGGGCGCCTTCCAGAAGAGCCCGGAGCTGGCTTGGATCATCAGGTTTGTAGCTGATTTGTTTCTGTAAGTTTCCCTGCCACTGGCAGACTGAACAAGCCAAGTGTGTGTTGGGGCGCTTGCTACTGGAGGGAGGAAAGGAATTTTATTTATTTATTTATTTATTTTTGCCTCTGCACTCTCCCTTCCCCTAACAAAGTGTGATTGGATTAGAAGGTGCTGACAGATTGTACATATTGCTTTGAATTTTGGCAAACTGTATACTCTTAAAAGGTAAGCATAGTTTGGGGATGGGGATTTATTCTTTCCTAGTCCTTACCCTCCCAGTCACCCTTATTTAAAACAAACATTATATGATCAGTACAAACAAAAAAAATTTTTAAAGAAAAACAAAAATCCTCTAGATGTGGAGTCGCCTACATGTCTAATATAGATATCTAAAAGTTATTGTAGATACGGCGAAGTTTCCCGAGGTCAAAAACTTATGCTAACTTCCGTAATAAAGTTAGAACATTAATGTGTCAGAGTGAGTAATTAGGCCAATGTGTAAGAGACAAAAATATATTAATTTTCTATAAATTGGGCATAAAACATAGGTAGTTCTTCCTGGATGCCAGGAAAAATTGTTGTGCATAATTTCAAGTTGTTTAATTCTGGTGTAAATTTAGCAAGTGGGAACCTGAATTTTTAGAAGATATTTAAATGACAGCTTTCCCCTTCCTTGTCAGATAAATGTCCAATGAGCCTTAGGGACGTGATACTGTGTGTTCTAAGTATTGTCTGTAGTAAACTGTATTTTACACCAGCCTTAGTATATATTGATGTACAGTTTAAGTGGATATAAAATTTTAAGTTAGCAAACAGTTAACTCTTTTCGCCATATGTTAAGTAAAACAGTACTTTAAGTAAGGAAAGTATGACTCATTTAAAATTCTTCATAGGAAAAGGGAATGGTTATCCAGTATTAGTGAAGAACTATTGAATGACTCTTAAATTTGCCTGGAATTTATGTTTTTTCTGTATCTTTTTATTTGAGATTCAGCATTTTAAAAAATTTTTTGGTTACTACCCATTTTATGGTTTTAACTTTTTTAAAAAAGATCACACTAATCTACATTTCTGAGTAAATTCAATATCCAGAAATTCTTAGATTTTTGTCACAAATTTATTTAGGAGGATATATAATGAATTAATGTGTAACTAATCATGGAACTACAAAATTGTGTCCTAGGAGTGTGCTTTCTACTATTTATTGATTTATGCTAAAATAAAAGTTGCATTATACAGCTTAACTTTATAAACTATGGTAATTGTCTTTATGTGGTAAAATCATTAATTGGAATCTTTGTGTGGAAGTGTAATAATTCTTAAATAGAAAATGGACAGCTTAATGCTGAAATTCAATTCTGATAGGCAGTGAAAGTGTATATTGTGAGGAAGAATGCATGGATACATTCTTGAAAACATGAATGTTTTCTCATAGCTAAATCAATACTAGCTGTTAATAAATTTTAAAATTTGCCAGTATGATGAGTTAAAATATCTTCATTTGATTTACCTTTCTTTAATTATAAGTGAAATTTGATTACTTTGACCATTTTTTTCTATAAATCTTTTATTTATCTTTTTTTATATTAGGCTTTTTGTTTTTTCTTTATTTGTGATACTTTTGGTATTTTTTTGCTGTACATTCTTTTGTAAAATGTAAGAAACATACTTTTGAACCAGCAACTTCACTGCCAGAAATTTAGGCAGTGAGTAAACTCATAGTTTTACTGTAGTAATAGCTTCTGAGTTTTAGAAAGATCTCAGTTGACAGTAGAAAAAATGCAAAATGATTTTTTCTTCTAGTTTTGTTTTAATTCCATTTTTAAAAAGTATTAAAATATTAGAAGCATTTGGAATTATTACTAGCAGAAAGGTAGGGATCCACTTACTTGCGTATTATGTTTTCCAAAAGATAAATTAGTTCATTATCATTTCAGGAATAAGCCATCTATTCCTTGATTTGAAATGTTGTGTGTATTATATATTAAATGTCTACATGAACTTTTGTTTTATATAGACTCTGATAAAGTATGTCTGATGAAGACGATCAGGGAAACATCTGTAGGCTGACACAGGGTAATTCACTTGTTGCAGTGAGGGAGATTTTCACAGCAGAGAAACTGTCAGCATTTAACTGAAGAAAGAACCAAGATTGTCATAGTATTTAGGGGAACGGTCACGATTAGGCAAAATTTATTTATTTATTTTAATTAAACTTTTCATTTCAAGATCATTGTGGAGTCACATGCAATAAATACTAAGAAATAATAGAGAGATGCTATGTTCCTTTATCTAATTTCCCACAATGATAACATCCTGCAAAAACTGCAGGTTAGTGTTACAACCCAGATATGATATTTATATGGTTATGAAATACGGAGTTTCCATAACCACAGGACCACCTCCTATTGCCCTTTAAAGCTGTATTCACACCCCTTCTCCATCCAGGAGACCCAGACCCTTGGCAACCACAAATCTATTCTTTTTTCCATGTTTTTGTCAAGGATGTTATGTATATCAATGGTCCCTAACCTTTTTGGCACAAGGGACTGGTTTCATGGAAGACAATTAATTTTCCTATGGAATGGAGAGGGGGGTGAGATGATTCAGCTGCACTACATTTATTGGGCACTTTATTTCTATTATTACATAATTTTTATAATGAAATAATTATTCAACTCACTATAATGCAGAATCATTGGCAACCCTGAACTTGTTTTCCTGCAACCATATGGTCCCATCTGGGGGTTTTGGGAGACGGTGACACCAAAAAGGTGTGTTGCTTAAGTCTAGCCTACTCCATAATCTCGGTTGCTATGGCTGCAGAAAACCCTGCTTGTTAAAGATAGAATGTTGGAAATGGACACAGGGTTTTCAGTGCTTTTGTGGCAATCTCAGGATATCCCGCCTAACTTTAATCCAGAATGTATGGAGACTTGAAGTTGTCTTAAGTATACTTTTAAGGCCATTGTCATTTACATTCACAAGTGGTTGACTCTTCTAGTAGGGACAAAGTTGATTCACCTGGCTTATTCAAATGGGTCACGGATCCATTTCTTCCCACTTGGGGGTCTTTGGTTGTTGGGAAATAACATTCAAACTCTTGAAAGCTGAGATGGGTGATCATGTATCATCTGGGAGAAAGAAGGCCCTCATTCTCAAAATCTCTGCTAATGTTTGAAACATGTCATATGAACATGTTTCAAATGTTCACTTATCGGCCCCATAATTCCATTTTAGGTTTGAATGCAGTGACTTTATCTGCTGACTTGAACACAGTTGTTTCTGTCTTGTGATAGATGGAGTTCGTTGAGCAGGTTGAATATGTCACATGAGTAAGCAAGTTTTGTGACCCATTCTGTGTTACTGAAATGTGCTGCTGGTCGTGCCTATTTTTCCAAAAGAAATCTCTAGAGCAACTCTCACAACTCAAAAATTTTGGTCAGTGATCTACCTGTAGAAAGCTACCTCATTTCTGTGTATAAGAGAAAACGTGTGTGCTCTGAGTCCATCTCTTCAGAGAGCTGGGCAAATGGACTTGAGTTAAGGGCATGTACTTTATGTGATTAATAATTTTAATCACATCCTACAAAACATTGTTTAGTTCAGGTGACATTTTTTCTGCCAGCCAGCATTTCTTATAGATGACACAATGAGTTGACTCACATTCAGAAGCGACCTCCTTAACCTGAGTTGTGACAACCAGAAAGCTGTCCTGCCGTGGCAGCCACTCTATCCATGCATGTAGCTATCACAAAACAACCAGTTCAGTTTTCCTGATATGTAATCATTCAAAGACTTGAATAGTTCTGCAACTGTGGTGTTGGTTGGCAGCAAAAACAAAAGTGCACAAAAACAAGCATTGTTGCTTGTTGTCAGCATTGGTAGACTTGTCAATCTGGATAGCATACCAGGGTGGCTCAGTATGCTCTGCTGTTTCATCAGTTTATCTAGTTACGGTGCTAGCTGAAAGAGGAACATGTGTCACCTTTTGAATAGGCCTCTTCTATAAGTTCTCTGTAGACATCCTTAGCAGCAGACAGGATCAAGACTTTACCATTAGTTAGAGGCTTGGCTTTAGCAACTTGGTTAGCCACTAAGGGAGATCCTCTTTGTGCAGACACATTTGTTCACATTTAATGAAGGATGGCCTTCAATAATTGCTTCTGTTTGTCATGTTTATGTGTATTTTTTTTTTATTCCTTTTGAAAAAATCCAGAGGCTTGTCTTCTAATGCAGAGGACTTGGTCTCCATGTGTCCAAGCAGTTTTAAAGGTTTCATGGCTTCATGGGTAGTTGGTTGCCACATATTAAATACAAAGTGGGCTTGGAGAATTGCAAATCACCTGTTGCAATGAACTTGTAATTTAATTAGGGTTCTTGCTATTTTCTTTTAAATGCAGCTTTCATTTTGTTGGCAGTTCTTGAGTCTTCTGCTGTCTCATCATTGATTGGGTCTTTCCTCCCCTTTTCAAGGAAGCTCTCCAATGATGTTTGCTTTTTCTCATTTTTGCTAGAGTTAGCTTGTGGGCTTACCAAAACTGTTTCTGAGATAAGCATCCAGTGCAAGAAAGAGGCATGGACACAAGTGGTAAATAAAATAATGGGCAGGCCACACACAGTTTGAAATAAGTGTCAGGTTCTGACTTAAAGTCTGAATAGTACAACCAGATGCGACTGTACTATTGAAGTACATCAATTCACATGTCACTGTAACTCCTGCCACCAGATGCAGCTTAGTTGTCACTTACCACTCACTGATGGGTTTTTATATGAGTCTGCAAGCAATTGAGTTACTCTGGTCTCTGTACAGTCAGACCTCTCTGATAATGATAATCTGAATTTGCAGCACTCCCCAGCACCAGTGTCACTGCTTCAGCTTCACCTCAGATCATCAGGCATTAGGTTCTCATTAGGAGCACCAGACCTAGATGCCTCACATGTGCAGGCTACGGTAGGGTCTGCACTCCTGTAAGAATCCATTACTGCCCCTGATGAGACAGGAGGTGGAGCTTAGGCAGTGATGTGAACAGTAGGAGCAGCTGTAAATACAGATGAAGCTTTGTTCACTTGATGGCCACTCCCCTTCTGTTGTATGGCCTGGTTGCTAACAGGCCATAGACCACTACCAGTCCATGGCCCAGGGATTGGGGACTGCAGATGTATATATGGTACATGACTTTTTAGGACTGGCATTTTTCACTGAAAACAATTCCCCAGAAAGTCATCTAACTTGTTGCTTGCTTCAGTGGCTCCTTCCTTTTTATTGCTTAGTAATGTTTCAGGGTTTGAGTGTTTTACTGTTAGCCATTCACCTGTTGAAAGACATCTGGGCTATTTCTAGTTTGGGGCTATTGCAAATAAAGCTGCTACAAATATTTCTGTACAGGTTTTTATGTGAATATAAATTATCATTTCTCTGAAGTAAATGCCAGGGAATCCATTGCCAGGTTATGTGGTAATTGCATGCTTAGTTTTTAAAGAAATTGCCAAAAGGTTTTTCAGAGTTGCCATACCATTTTACATTCTTAACAGCAACATATGAGTAATCACGTTTCCCTGCATCCTCATCAGCCTTTTGGTGTTTTCATTGTTTTTTGAATCTGTGCAAGTCTATGGCATACATGAGAAACTTTGTTTTGTGTATGTAATGCATAGTGACCAATTCGGGGGTATTAGAGTGTCCATCATTTGAGTTCAATACTTTTTTGTTAAGGACAGTCATCTTTATCAAACCTTGAATTTATTCCTTTTACTTACCATATGTTTGTACCCTTGTACCACTTCTCTTTATCTTCCCCTCACTCCCCTCACCTTTGATTGTCTCTTTGTCTATTTCACTACTATCTACCGTGTGTTCATGTTTTTTAGCTGCCACATATACATGAGAAGGTGTTATATTTATCCATTTGTGCCTGGCTTATTTCATGTAAGATAATGACCTCTAGTTCCATCCATGTTGCTGCAAATGGCATGATTTAATCTTTTCTAATTGATGAATGGTGTTCCATTGTGCATATATACATTTTCTTTATCCTTTCGTTTCTTGATGGACACTTAGGTTGAACCTATATCTTGATTATTGTGAACAATGCTTTAATATCCCTTTGATATATTGATGTCTATTCATTTGAGTAGGTAAGCAGTGTAGGATTGTTGGATGGAATGGTAATTCCATTTTTAGTTCTCTTAGAAATCACCATAATGCTTCCCATAATGGTGTACTAGTCTATGTTCCCACCAAGAATGTGTAAGGATTCCCTTTTCTCTACCTCCTTTCCAAATATGCTATTTATCTTTTTATTAGTAGCCATATTAACTGATGATAAGATGATAACTCATTGTGATTTTGATTTGTATTTCTCTGGTCATGAGAAGATATTGAGCATTTTGTCATAAACCTGTTGGCTGTTTGTTTGTTTTTGTTGCCTGTGCTATTGAGGTCTTAGAAATTCTTTTCTTGGAACACTGTCCAGGAGAGTCTTCCCTCTAATTTCTTCTAGTATTTTAATAGCTTTGGGTCTTAGATTTAAGTCTTTAATCCATTTTGGTTGATTTTTGCTTATGGTGAAAGATAAGGATCTAGTTTCATTCTTCTGCATGATGCTATACAATTTTCCCACACCATTTATTGAAAAGACTGTTCTTTCCCCAGTGTCAGTTTTTTTGTTTGTTTGTTTTTGAGGCATTCTCACTCCGATGCCCTGGGTAGAGTGCCTAGCATCATAGCTCACAGCAACATCAAACTCTTGAGCTGAATCAATCTTCTTGCCTCAGCTTCCTGAGTACCTGTGACTATAGGCATCCACCACAATGCCCAGCTCATTTTTCTGTTTTTAGTAGAGATGGGGTCTCACTCTTGCTCAGGCTGATTTCAAACTCTTCAGCTCAGGCAGTCCACTCTCCTTGGCCTTCCAGAGTGCTAGGATTACTGGTGTGAGCCACGGGCCACTGAACCTCTGATGTAAATTCTCGTTGGCTTTGTTGAAGATGAATTGGCTGCAAATGTGTGGGTTTATTGCTGGGTTCTGTATTCTTTTTTAATATGTCTATACCAATACCATGCATGCTCTTTGGGTCGCTAGGCCTTATAATATATTAGGAAGTCAGGTAATGTGATACTTCAAGTTTTGTTTTTTTTGCTCAAGATTGGCTATTTGGGCTTGGTTTATTTATTTATTTAGTTTCTTTGTATTTTAGAATTTTCTTTTAATTCTGTGAAGAATGACATTGGTATTTTGATAATGATAGCGCTGAATCTGTATATTACTTTGGACAATATGTTTATTTTAGTGATAGTAATTCTTCTGATTCATGAGCATGGAATGTTTTTCTGTGTCATCTTCAATTTTTTAAAAGTGTTTTGTAGTTTTCCATGTAGAAGTATTTTATCTCCTTGGTTAAATTTGTTCTTGGGTATTTTATTTTCTGTCTTTTGAAAATGAGATTGCCTTCTTGATTTCTCTCTAGCCTGCATCATTATGGGTGTGTAGAAGGGCTACTGAGTTTTGCATGTTAATTATCTCGTGGCACACTTGAACCTATAGTTAAACTTCTATGGCAAGCTTAAATTATGTTGATCAAAAAAAAAGAAAAAAAATGCTTACTGTGCTTTGAACTTTGTAAAAATAATTTAATTAAAGATCTTTAAAAATTTTCACGGCGCACCTGAGACCCTCTCATGCCACACAGCTCACTGTCTTAGAGGAAGGATTTTCCACCTTTTCCTCATTCAGTATGGTGTCAGCTGTGAGTTTATCACATATGGCTTTTATTATTTTGAGGTATGTTTTTTTCCTCTGGATTAGAGTGATTTTATCATGAAGGGATGATGAGTTTTATCAAATGCTTTTCCTGCATATATTGAGAATCATCACATGGTTTTGTCATTCGTTTTGTTAATGTGATGTATCATGTTTATTGATTTGCTGTGTCAAACAATCCTGCATCCCTGGTATAAATTCAGTTTGAACATGTGTATTATCCTTTTGATGTTCTGTTGGATTTGTTTTGCTGGTGTTTTGTTGAGGATTTTGTGTTGATGTTCATCTGAGGTATTGGCCTGTAGTTTTCTTTTTTGGTGTATCCTCTGGTTTTGATATAAAGGTGACTCTGGCCTCATAAAATGAGTTAGGGAGACCTCCCTTCTCTAAGGATTGGTATTCTTCTTAGCACATTTGGTAGAATTTAGCTCTGAATTCATCCAGTCCTGGGTTTTTCATTGTTCTTGTTGGGGGACTTTTTCTGTTTCTTCCTTACGTAGTTTTTGTAGCTTGTATTTTCCAGGAATTTATCCATTTTCTCTAGGTTTTCTCATTTGTCAGCATATGTACAGGGTGGACATAAAATGCAGGTGCAACTTACCAAATGGTAAACTATTTTAAATTGCACACGAACTTTATGTCCACCCTGTATATATCATGATAGTCTGTAAAGATTTTTTTTTTTGTAGTTCTGTGATATTAGGTATAAATGTCTCTTTCTTCATTTCTAATTTTGTTAATTTGGATCTTCCCTCTTAGTCTAGCTAGCAGTTTATTAATTTGGTTATCTTTTCAAAGAACCAACTTTTTCGCTGTTCATTTATAGTCTCTTTCACTTAGTTTTGCTGTGATCTTTGTTACCTCTTCTGGTAATTTTGGGTTTGTTTTCTAGATCTTTAAGAAGCATTGTTAGATTGTTAATTTTTCTACTTTTTTTATGTCGGCATTTATTGCTGTAAATTTCCTTTTTAGCACTGCTTTCACTATATTCCACAGATTTTTCACCATATTCCACTATATTCCATATATTTTATGTTTCCATTTTCATTTGTTTCAAGAAGTATTTTTATTTTCATCTTAATTTCTTTGTTGATCCAGTCTCCATTCAGCTGCGTGTTAATTTTTATGTATTTATATGGTTTCCAGAATTGCTCTTGGTGTTGATTTTCACTTTTATTCCATGGTGGTCTGAAAGGATATTTGGTGTGATTTCAGTTTTTTTGAAAAAATTTGTAAAGAATTGTTTTCTGGCCTAACATGGTCTATTCTGGAGTGTGTTCCATGTGCTGATGAAAATAATGTATACTCTGCTATTTATGGATAGGATATTCTGTATATGTCTGTTAGGTCTGTTTTTTTTGATATCCAGTTAAATCTAATGTTTCTTTGTTAATTTTGGGGTGGGGATGGATGATCTGTCTAATGCTGAGAGTGGGGTGTGAAGTTCCCCCTATTAATAACTTGCAGTCTGTCTTTCTGTTTAGATCTAGTAATATTTGCTTTATAAATCTGAGTACTCCAGTGTTGGGTACATTTATATTTAGAATTATATAGTTCTTGATAGATTGATCCTTTTGTCATTATATATTGAACTTCTTTGTCTTTTGTTTACTGTTCTTGACTTTGTCTGTTGTACCTAACATGAATTAGCTCACTTTTATTTTTGTTTGAATGGAATATAGTTTTTCTATCCCTTTACGTTTAGTCTTTATGTGTCTTTACTGGTAAGGAGAATTTATTTCATAAACAGCATATAGTTGAATCTTGTTTTTCAATCCATTCAGCCATTCTGTATCATTTAAGTGGAGAATGTAGTTCGTTTTCATTTCAGATTATTATTGCTATGTGAGATCTTGTTCCTGTCATATTGTTAATTGTTTTCTGTTGTTTTTATATGCTCCTGTTTTATATGTTTATGTGTTCTTTTTCTTTCATAGTTTGTTGTGGTTTAGTGGATTTCTGTAATTGTACCATTTGAATCCTTGCTTGTGTAGGAAAGGTTTTATTTCTCCTTCAGGCATGAAGGCTAATTTGGGGGAATATAGTACATTGGCTGGCTGCTATTTTTCTTTTAGCACTTTAAATCTGTCATCTCATTCTTTCCTGGCATGTAATGTTTCTGTTGAAAAATCTACTGATTTGTTTGTCTGATGTGTTTTCCTTTACAGGTAACTAGGTGCTATAGTCTTACTATTCTTAGGATTTGCCCTTTGACTTTAGATAGTGTGATTATGATGTGTCATGGAATAGGCTCTTTTTCATTGTATTTATCTGGGATAGTTGAGTCTCTTGTCTCTGAATGTCTAAATATCTTCCTAGAGTTGAGAAGTTTTTGTCTATTATTTAATCAAATAGATTTTATTATCCTTTCTGGTCTCATCTTGTATCAATCCTCTTTTTTTTGCTCTTGGAGATACCAAGAATTCACATATTCAGTTGCTTTATGTTGTCCCAAATGTCACCACGAGGTCTTTTGCTTATTTTTAAAATTCTTTCTTAAGGCCCAGCGAGATGGCTCACACCTGTAATCCTAACACTCTGGGAGGCTGAGGCAGGTGGATTGCTTGACCTCAGAAGTTCAAAACTAGCTTGAGTAAGAACCAGATTCCATCTCTAAAAAGTAGCCAGGCATTGTGGTGAGCACCTGTAGTCCCAGCTACTTGGGAGGCTGAGGCAAGAGAATCACTGAAGCCAAAGAGTTGGCAGTTGCTGTGAGGTATGACACCATGGCTCTCTACCAAGGGCAACAAAAGACGGTCTCAAAAAAATAAATAAATAACATAAAAACAAAAATTAAAAAATAGAAAATTCTTTCTTACTTTTGTTTCACTGGGTTATTTTAAAAGCCCTATCTTGAAGCTCTGTTATTCTCTCTTTTGCTTGATCTGGTCTATTGTTGAACCTTTTTTTTTTTTTTAATTAAATCATAGCTGTGTACATTAATGCAATCATGGGGTACAATGTGCTGGTTTTATATACAATCTTAAAAATTTTCATCAAACTGGTTAACATAGCCTTCACAGCACCCTCTTTGTTATTGTGTTAAGACATTTATATTCTACATTTAGTAAATTTCACATGTACCCTTGTAAGATGCAGGTAGGTGTGGACACACCAATTACCCTCCCTCTACCTTCCACCCATCCTCCTGAAGCTTTTAAATTATTTTGTATTTTCTTCAGTGAATTCTTCAGTTTCAGAATTTATTTAGTTATTGCTTAAAATATGTGTCTTTCTGGTAAATTAATTTTATTTTTTTTTAATAATTTTATTAAATCATAATTGTGTACATTGGTGCAATCATAGGGCAGAATGTGCTTCATATACAATCAGAAACATTTTGATCATACTGTGAGACATAGCCTTCATGGCATTTTCTTAATAACCATATAAAGACATTGATACTCTACATTTAATAAGTTTCACCAGTACCCTACTGGGGTACTGTACCGTAGGTGTGATCCCACTAATTGCCCTCCCTCCAACCATCCTCCCCCATTCCCTCCCCTCCCTTTCCCTTTTCCCTGTATTCTTGTGCTATAATTGGGTTTTAGCCTTCATATGAAAGCTATAAATTAGCTCTATATTAGGGCTAAGTATATTGGATACTTTTCCTTCTATTCTTGAGATACTTTGCTAAGAAGAATAGGTTCCAGCTCCATCCATGTAAACACAAAAGAGGTAAAGTCTCCATCTTTCTTTAAGGCTGCATAGTATTCCATGGTATACATGTACCACAATTTATTAATCCATTCGTGGGTCGATGGGTATTCGTTGGCGTGGATGTGGAGAAAGCTCTGAAATTCTTAATCTCCTATTTGCTTGGCATGCTTAAAGATCACTCACACTTTCATGTGAGAGATTAATCACAACTAGAGCCCAGGATGAAGGAGGGAAGGGGAGAGGATGGGAAGGAAGGTGGGTGATTCGATAGAGGGAAGGTTAGTGGGACCTTCATAGGGTGGGACCACACCTATGGAGCATGTTGCAAGGGTACAAGGCAAATCTATCAAGTATAGAACATAAAAGTCTTAACACTGTGATTAAGTAAATGAGGTGAAAGCTATGTTAATTGGTAAGATGTGAGCACTCCAATTTGTACAAATAATCAACACATTAAATCCCACAAAGGCATAAATGTATTCATGATCTATGCATATATGACTTAATAAAACAAAAAATATATAACTTCATTTTTAGCAAGAGAGTAGAAGCTACGGAGGGCTTTCCCTTTCATATTTCTCAACAATTTAAGGTATTTTCCTTGGAGAGTTCGGCTCAGCCCAGAGCAACCTTTCTCCTTTCTCTAAGGTGGGTAGTGATGAGTCAGTATCACCACCATTATTTTGAGTGGTTGTATCTGGAGCGGGCTCATCACTCTGCGTGTTAGTTATCTCACTCAATCCCCATCACAATACAAAAGAGAGGTGTGATTGTTGTCTCATTCTACAGGTGAAGAAGGAAAAGGAGTAAAGCGCTTGCCTAAGATCATATGGCCACATCCCAAACTTTGTCTCTACAGCACAGCCCCCCTCCTTGACTCCCATCTTTAAAAGCAAGTTTACACTTTGATTAAAGAGGAAGGGCCATCTCGAGTTAATATTCTTTCAAGAAACTTCCCCAGACGAACCAAAGTTTGTGACCACATTCTTCCCTGGATGTCATAACACCTGTTACACCTCAGGAGGCAATTATGATGGGGCCCATGGCATCATCATTATGCACAGTTACTAACTACTGAATTATTACTTAACTCCTTATCTCTATGGTTTTTTTTTCTCTACCTAGACTGTAAGTTTCTTGGGGAAGGGCTGTCTCTTATGAGTCTTTGCTTTCCCATAGGACTGAACATTCTCTCCATATGAGAGACAACCAATTTACTTGAATTGATGAACAAGTGAATGAATGAAGAACAGCCAGTTATTCTGGGAAACATATA
Organism: Perodicticus potto; assembly: GCA_963574655.1. Taxonomy (NCBI): domain Eukaryota; kingdom Metazoa; phylum Chordata; class Mammalia; order Primates; family Lorisidae; genus Perodicticus; species Perodicticus potto. The sequence continues at coordinate 15,610 of CAUYRH010133456.1, forward strand.
TAAATCTTATAAAAATCTCCTGAAAAGCTAAGAACCAGAAGGGTAATGGCATAAATGCATGGAGATAAGAGTTGTGTACTTCTGGGCTCACATTCCAGCTCTGTGACTTAGGCAATATCAGTCACCTCACCTATGAAATATGAATAGTAACATAATGCTCAGCCTAGGAGATTATCATGAGAGTCAAATAAGAAGATAACATGCAAATCCTTTAACCTAAGTCCTAGCCTATTAACAAAAATGGTAGCTATTATAGCCAGACCAAATATCTGAATCATACTTCATCATTTATCAAGAGCTTTCCTGAATTTTATTTTGTGTGATTATCGACAGATGTTACTGAACACGATGATGTGCTGGGGACCAGTACAAACATAGGCATGGACCCTCACCCCAGAAATCCTTTCCACACAAATGGTGAGACTGTAGATCTACTTATGAGAACAGAAGAACGGAGGGGTATGACTGAGACTGGTCATTTGGTGTACTAAAATACAAGTTGTGCTCTGTTCCTGCCTGCTATAGTTTATTGTATCCCTCTAAATTTTATGTGTTGGAAAATTAATCCTCAATGCAGTGGTGTTGAGAGTTAGAGGCTAATAAGATGTGATTGGGTCATGAGGGTAGAGCAGTGTCACCATTGTGGGAGCCCCAATTAGTTATCAGAGTGGGTGATTATAAAGAGAGTCTGACCCCTAGTGTCTCTTTCACATGAGCTCTCTTGCCCACCTACCCTTCTTAATGGAAGAGCAGAGTGAAAAGACCCGCCCAGATGTGGCTGCCTGATCTTGGACTTTCCAGCCTCCAGAACTATGAGCTCAATGAACCTCTATTCTTTATAGATTACCCAGGCTGTGGCATTCTGTTCTAGCAGCAGAAACTGCCTCACAGGAAGCTCTCACCATGACAGCCAGGTGGGCTACAGGAGCAGTATTCTGGGGCAGTGCTGTCTTCATATCAGGGAAGTGTGATATTCCTTTTAAGCATGTTTGTGGATGTTAATTTAGCTGTACCCATTAACTTTGATTTGTTTGATGTTAAATAAACTTGAACAAGCATGGCACAGTATAATATTGAGTAGTTTGATTCCTCAAGGTATTTGGTATTAATGAGTAATTGTGAATAGCAATGTGTAAGGATAATGTACATGTACACGTGTATGTCAGGACTGGTATTAAGTTATGCTACTTAAGACAGTCTATTACAGGTCTACTGGTGAGATCATTTAATTTTAAATATCTTTACCAAAAAAATACCACCACCAATATCTCCCCCCCAAAAAACCATTTACCCAGGAGATATTAAGGGGTAGTTGTTTAACTATCTGTTTTTTAATAATAAATTGTGTATGTCTGTATTCCTATTTGGTTGAGGTTTGATCCTTCATAGCTTCTTATCTTCACAATCTATGCAATTCTGTAGGTGAAATTGACCCACGATTATGTTAGATCTTAGCAAACGACCCCCAGAACCAAAGTCTAAATTTAGGTTTATATTTATTCCAAACTCTGCCATTTGGAATTTTCATTTTTCAGCCCAGGCTCTAATGAGCATCATTTACAAATTCTCCATGGCCAGGCCACATACCAGGGCCTTGAAAATGTGGATCAGTCTGAGTGAATGTTCATTCTAGGATGTTTGTGGCCCCTTATGAATAATTTTAAGAATGGCGACATGCTGCAAAAATTATGATTTGATAAGGGAAAGGGGATTTAGAAAACTTGGTCCCTGGCTTTGTCATTTACCTGTCCTGTAACTGTAAGCAAATTTGAGACTTTTGAAGGTTTCATTTCCTTACCTTCAAAGTGGAAGTAATGATGCCTCAGAGGGCCTTTATGAAATCACACCGTGGACTTAATTGGTGGTGTCCTATAGCTGCGACTTGCACACTGCCAGTCCCTTGCTTTGTCCCCTTCCACAGGGATGGAGGTTCCCAGGTGGCTCCATGAAGTGAGCAGCCCATAGTCTACACCACAAATGTGGATTTACCACCTCTGCAAAGGTTATGGAACCTGGCAAGCCAAATGCCTATTAAAAATGAGAACCTAAACAGTAAAGTTTTCCCATAAAGTAAAACTATAGAGTGTAAACAGTAGTCAAGGAGGAAAGGGAAAGTCACCTCAGCAGTAGGATTACATTCTCACAGAAGGACGAATCTTGCTGTCAACTGTGCATGACAGAGGTGCAGGTTGCTGGCTCCTCATGAGAATCTCGTGCTCAATGATCTGAAGCAGACACGTAATGCACTTGAATCATCCTGAAACTATCCTCCCTGCTCCACCCCAATCTGTGAAAAAATTGTCTTCCATGAAACTAGTCCCTGGTGTCAAAAAGTTTGAGGACCAACCACTGAAATAGGATAGAAGGAGAGAGGTAATGGGCATGCTTGTTATACTTTATCTGGCAGGTGCACGTCCTGACTTTAATTGTATTTGTAGCTACTTTCAAATTTTTTCAAAGATATTCTTAAAGTTATAGTTCTACAATTATCAAAGTTAAGAATGAGGCACTGCCTTTCATTCCCTCTGTGTAAGGTGGAGAATTCAGCCCCTTTTCATAACACTTTTCCCTCCTTCCTACTCCCTGTTAGTATTGGTTGGGATTGTGTACCTAGATTACATTATAAAATTGTTTCATGTCCCTTTTCAGGAAACATTATTTGAAAATTTTATTTGTGTAATTAGATTTTCTTTTGGAGTTAACTGTTAAACTAATTTTAGGACTCACTACAGGTGCTTTTATACCATATTAAGTGCTTAATTTTCATTCTTTTCTTATTTAAAATTGATATACATCTTATATTTTCCCAAGTAATATTCTATTTTCCCCTGAGCACTTGCCGTTGTGCTGTCTTTCTCTTAGTATTGCACATACACTGCAATTTGGCCATGGAAAATACTTGGGAACCAACCCTTTGTGCTCAGATCTCTTTAGTTTTTATTTCATTCTGTTTTGGTTGTTAGCATTATAGAAAAATAATTCACTCCAGCATAGTTTTTAATACTTTATAGATAAACTTTTTTTTTTGTTTATTTCTTATTCTAGTTTGATTTTTTTCCCCCCGTTTTAGATATTTGTGGGGTTTTAAATTTACATTTCAAAATATTGCCAGGCATTTTTTATACATAAATCTCTTTTTATTAATGTTACCTGTTAAGTGGTAATCTTTAGTATGTAAGTATACATTGGCCTTACCTCAGAAAAGTTTATTTTTTAATGTCTTTATTATTGTTTGTTTTAGTTTCTTTTTTCTTCCTTTGGAAAACCTATGACTCTTTGGCTCAATCTTTATTCTTCTGTGTCTTGTGTTTTTTTGTTTTTTTTTTTTTTTATTTTGGTGCTTTTGCTTTTTCCTGTGCTTTCTGGAAGAACAACTCACTTTCCCCCTAAATATCCTGATTTGGTTTTTCATACTCTCAGGCCTCCAGTGCAGATTTTAATAAGACCCCTGTATTTCCTTTCTTAGCTTGCCTGATTCCCCTTCCTCGCTCAGCTCATCCTGACCTGAGAAATTCTATTTCTGTTTCAAAAGGTCAAATATTTTTGTAAATTATTGAGTGTGCCTAATAAATTTCTAAAAATGTATTTTGATATATGGAATGAATCAGGCCAATGCTTTCCTTTGGATTTTCAGAATAATTTTCCTTTTTATAGTTAAAAAATCCTTGTGTTTCAATGCCTCTCTTTACTTGTCCTAAAACAAAGACAGAGCTTTCCAGAGGTAGCATTCCCAAGGATATGACCTGTCCTGCCAGCTGACCCTCTTCCTTTCCCTCTCATCGTCCACTTGGGGTTCAGGGGGAATCTCTGTCTCAGGATTTCAGACAAAGGTAAAATTTTGTGCACAGACTTCTGGGGATTTATTGGGCTTTCATCTGCATCAGTCTTGCTGAGCTGAAAGGTGTCAGTTACTTCCCCAGCTTGCTTTTTGTCTCTTTGAACGGGTGGCATGAAACACTACAATTCTCTGTGCCTCCTGCTGCTGGGGCCTCCATCTCAAGTCTCATGATGAGTGCTTTATTTGGGAGAGAATGCTAATTCCCAGATCCTATCCTTTCTTGTCTCTGCCATCTTGTGCTGTCATTTTTTTGGTTGGAAGTTTCACTGAATTCTTTGATTCATTCAAAAGGAGTGCTGATGGTGAGAGCAGGGAAGGGCCACACCCAGCAGCCACCCAAATATAACTAACGCTTGAGCAACAAAGGAAGGCTGCCCAGCTCTCTGTAGCCTTTGGTGACTGGTGGCTACTGCACTGGAGAGCATGCCAGCAACAAAACTTCCAGCATCACAAGAAGTTCTACTGGGCGGTGGTGGCATAGAACTTGGTTCTGAGTGGGGAGGTAGGGCACACATAACATAGAGAACAAGGTATCTTTTTATCTATATTTTTGTAAGGTTGATAGAGTTTCTCTGTTAAACGCAACAAAGCATGTGTCAGCTCAGATTGTGGGTCTGCACTTGACTCTGTAGGTCTAATAAGTAGCAGAAAATTCCCCCAGATCCTTGCAGCAGATTGCCTGCCGGATTGTTTTATTAACGTGTGTTAGGGGTTTTCATTTTTCGCCTGTGTTTTCAATGGTCTTCCAGTGAAAAGTGGAGGGAGGTTGCAGCAGGGATTGCTGGTCAGACGAAGTATTTAAAGGAGCCCCATCCATCTATTACCATCTTTCCTTTAAATTGAATTCTGGTAGTAGAAATTTTGAAAGCTAAAACTAGCCAAGCATCAACTGTTTCTCTAGCTCCTTGGGAAAGTTCCTATAGTTTAGAACCAGTCTGTCTCAGTTGGGGTGAGGTCTTTCCTTCAAGGATGCATTCGTACAGGTTAATAAGAGGCGATCACAGAGGATGGGCCCCAGGAAGTCGCTCATGTTCTGTGACAGCTTATCACCTTGTTTCTTCTCCCAAGGTCATTTATCTTCAAGACCAGTGCCTCTTCTCTCCTCTGACCTTCTTAGGCTGTGCTCCCCAGACTCCTCCTCCTCCTCAGGACTGTCTCTCCCTCACCCCTCCTGAGCATTGCTTTCTCAGCTGAGTCTTCTGCGCACACTGTGAGTAGATGCCTTTCAACACCTTGACTACTTCTTTCCAAGAGCAGAGAAACTGGGGTCTGCAAGTCAGACCCCCCTTCTCCTTATCTCCTGCTTATTGAGATCCCTGTAGGATAAGAGAGGCAAAATGCATAAAAACAGGGAAATTTGTTTACTGAGTCATAGCCATGCCCCACTGTAGCCACCACTCATAATCCTACTTCTAGGGATTAATATTGTGTTAACATTTTCTCCTATTTTCTTCCAGTATCCTATAATATATATTGTATATACATGGGAATCATCATTTCTATATAGCTAAGAATCAATAATCTTATTGGTGAAAATTTAAAACACTGCTAATGCCAAAGGTTGCTAAAAATGAGGGAACCCAGCAACATGGCTGGTGAAAGGCATAACACAATATAACAAGTTTGGAGAACAATGTGCAGACCATGACTAAAGCTGAATTTGTACAGGGTTTTTGCCTCAGTAAATCACTTCTAGGTGTGTGCCTAGAGAACCCTGACATGCCTGCACAGGAGCTATGTATGAGAATTTTTCTTTGAGAATGATTTGACAGATTTCATGAGCACTCATTGTGCTCCAGGGCATTAGCAATGTGGCAATATATAGGACAGGCAAAGCCCTGTTCTTACAATATCAAAATGGCAAATGTGTATGATGAAGGGGGGTAATAAATGATAGGTGGAAAAGACCAGGTAAGGGGAATGGGAGGAGGTTGATGCTTTGTACAAGGCAGTCAGGAAGGCCTGAAGGTCAAGTGACAAGTGCACATTTAGCAGAGACTAGCCCAGTGGTTCTCAGCCTTCCTAATGCCGCAGCCCTTTAATACAGTTCCTGTGGATCACGACCCACAGGTTGGGAACTGCTGTACTAGAAGGAAGTGGGAAAGTTAATAGTGGGAGCACCTATGGTCATGGGGGAGAAAGATTTTTCTGGCAGAGACCAGCCCATGCAAAGGCCGTGGGGTGAGACAGTGCTGAACATGTTTAAGGAATAAGAAGGAGATGACCATGTCCAGGAGCAAGGAGGAGAGAGGGAGAAGGTGACATTAGAAAGGGGATTGGGATCTAAATAGCCATGTTGGCAACTTGAGACCGCTTTGACTTTTGTCCTGAGCCGTCCAGTTTTAGAACTACCTGCTTGTATGTGTCTGCCACTGAACTGAGTCCGGTGAGGTGTGATTTAACTTTATCCCCATAAGAGACAGACAGCAGTGTTGGGTCAATTGTACAAGTGGGGAGATCTGGGGTCTGTTTCTAAGCTTGCACATCTGTGAGTAGCAGAGTCAGAACTGGGACTGGTTCTACTTTCGTGCCTCTTCACCTATAATAAAGTAAGAAATCATGGAGTGGGAAGGAAATGCGCACAGCACAGACCCAGGCCTCGTTCTCAGCTGAGTCTTCTGCGCACACTGTGAGTAGACGCCTTTCAACACCTTGACCGCTTCCTTCCAAGGGCAGATTTCAGATGGCACAAGGAGTCGGAGCTCAGATTTAGCTTTCGTTGCTGGCGAGAAGTTTCCTCTTTGGCCTTCTAGATCCTTCACCGGACTCTTAAGGGCTTCTGGATCCTTCCAGGTATTAAGATACACGTGATGCACACAGCACTCAGCTGGAATTAATCACATATTTTGTAAGAGAGGTTACAATAGAATTCCAACATATTTTAGCTTGAAAAGGAAGTATACCAAATGTAGCCAAAATTAATATGTCTGCCTCAGACATTACTTGTTCTCCTGAGGGAAAAGCGTGCACTTTGCTGTCTCATAGATGAATTCACTTAGGTCAGTTCCTGTGAGCTGAGCACCTACTGTGTGCAATGCACTATGAGGCATTCAACAGACACAAAGACCTTGCCTCTCTCTCAGGGGGCACACCCCCCCCTCAAGTAAACATAACAATACAGCACAAATGTTGCTTCTAACCTTTTGAGGATTTTAACCTTTTAGAATCTGATAAATGTTCTCTATTAAAAAAGTGTATAAACAAATAAAATTTGGTATGGATCTCAGGGGTAAAGGTCAAATTCTTCCTTTCACTGACACTATAGTATTTCTCAACCCTAGCTGGGGACTGGAATCATCTTGGAAGAGTTATAAAAATATCTCATGCAGAGAACCTACCCCAGATATTCTAGTTCAATCTTAACTGTGGTCCAGGGTTAAGGGAGGAAAACATTTTCATAGGAAGTTCTGATAAGCAGTCAATTTTATTAAGTACCTAAAAACGAGTCTAAAGGTTTATGGGCCCAAGTTAAGACCCTTTCCAATAGAAGATACAGAAATTCAGAGGAGACTTTGGGCTGGAGACAAGCATTGAAAATTTCATTGAGAAGATAGGATTAAACCTGAGTATTATGCAGATAAGAGGGTAAGAGAGGGGAAAAATATAAGTGGAGGTGCAGAGGTACGAAAATGTGTCAAAGGATGGAGAACAGATTGAATGAAACACAGCACAAAATCTCACTCAATTGGAAAGGATTTGTGAAAGTGGTTTAAGAGTGTGCAGAATGGCTTGGAGATGGGAGGGGCTGAGGGTGGAGCAGCCAGTTAGAATTCCCTTCCCACCGCTATAGACTTGAGGTGATAAGGGCCCTGCCCAGTGCTAAGAGGAAGACTCGGGGTCCAGATGGGAGATGGGTTACACTGGACACACCAGCAGGACTTGCGATGGGCTGGCTGTGCAGAGTGGACAGGAGTCAGGCCACAGACTCGGAAGGCAGGGACCGAGTTGGCTCTGTTGGCCACTGTATTCCCAGAACCTGCCACAGGCCCACTCCTTAAGGGACATTCAACACATTCAGATTTTTACTGAAGAAATAATTGTGTGGAGATTAAGGATGAGAGGGACCCCAGAGAGCACTATGTTCCAAATGTGTGTAATGGGGGAAATGGGGTTGCTGTTCACCAGGAAGTAGACTCCAGAAGTGGAATGGCAATGCAGCTGGCTTTGAAGAAGTGACAAGGGACGTGTTATACACACACTGCATTAACTCTGGTGATGTCAAATGGTCTAGACTGTGTAACCAGTGATTCTAGTCTCCCAATCGAGGTGGGAAATAGGTGACAGAAACAATAGAATAGTCAGAGTGACACTTAAATGAGAGCCAGGAAATCCAAATTTGATTTCTTTCTTAGCCACCAACTTGCCTTCCCTTTGTGGGTGTTTTCTCATCTATACAATAATGAGGTTGTTTCAGACCAGCTCCAAGGGCCACGTTAGGGCTAGAATTGGACAGTGTGTGCATTCTGTGCCAAACAGGCTATGGGAGTGATGCTTAGGGTGGCCCCTGAGGAGTAGGTGATGGATGGGGAAACAGGTGAATGTAATTGTGGTCAGCAAGCTCAGAGCCACGCGTGGTGGCACCACGGACAGCTCCTCTCCCAGCCATTGCTTTTATGCAGGAAATCACAGAAGCCCTGAAGGCTTCAGATCAGATAGGCCAGGATTTATCCACAAAGTGTGTTCTAGGGGTAGGGTGCTAATGGATGCTTTGCACACACACACATGCTCACGCATGCATGCACACACACACACACATGGTTCTAGATTCAAATACGTTTGAAAAACACTATATGAAAAAGCTCAAAGATTTCTTCATTGCTGGACTTTTTAATAGCCCTTAATATCTCATTTTCTCTCTAGGATGCTAATGTACTGGATATACTTCCTTAAAAAAAACAAAACGAAAGAAATTGTAATCAGGCAAATCTCAGCAGGCAGGATGGGGCAGCTGACTCCCCGCTGGCTGGCTGAGAGCCCTGGGGAGGTAGATCAGTGGACCCCCAAGCGCCTCTCAAAGGCTGAAAGAAGCCTCTGTAATTCTGGCGTGCACATTTGCCCCTGTGTCCTGAGATGCAGTCTGGGGTCCCAGTTTCCAAATACATTTGGCTCCCATCAGTGAAACGATTTCACCCACACATTCATATTCACCTCCATACCTGCGTTCTCCTCACCCCCATCCTCCTTTGCTCATTCCCTGTTCTCTGGGCACTTATATTTTTGTAGCATAAACTAGCAAGGACTCTAAGGGCTTCTACCTACCAAATCTTGGATTGATTTTAAAAGTTTATCACTAGGCAGAAAAATTCCTAAGTGATGTGGTTGCTTTCTAGTCACTTCCATTCAGACAAAGGCGTGCTCTGAGGGTAGACATTTGTGCCTTTAGCACAGGGGCTGGACGTGTACTTGCTTTCTGATTACTGACTGTGGCGGTGGTTCTGCTGATTTCTGGCACGGGATGAATGCCATTAGTCTGAAACAAAGCTCCCTCTGGGCGAGCTATTTGCTAAATCAGATCAGCGACCATTGGCCAAGCACTTCTTGCCGTGGATCCCTGCTATTTTTTTTTTCTCTGTCTCTCATCTCTTCCCTTTGGGAAACCATCCTTCTCCCATGTACACAGTTCCAAAAGCTACTTGTCATAATTCCCACAGGACACCAGAAGAAAGCAAGCTTTTGGATAAAAGGTTGTCTGAGGCCTGAAGCCCAAGTAGGATTTGCAGACAGACACAAGCAGATGACATTCTCGGTGGGGCACAGAGGGTGGGCGGAGGCCTGAGGAGGGAATCACAAGCATGCCCTGAAATAGTGACAAGGTCATACTCCCAAACTGTGGGAGGGTTTGCATTAGACATGACCTCACTTGGTAACAGTGGTCTCTCCGAGGGGACAACTTGTCTGATTTATCTGTCCCTCAGCACTGCCAGACAGCAGGAGGTCAATATTTACAGCACCCACAGTTACGCTGACAAGGAATAACTCCCACTCCTTACCCACTTTGTGCCAGGCACAGTACTGATGACGTGCTTGTTAAGCCCCCATCACCCTGCTCCTCATAACAACCCTGAGGAAGGTCATCTTGTTTGTACAGGTTGGGAAAGAGGGGCTGAGAGAGCTGAAGTCACCTTCTGGGAGGCACACCCACTGTGGATGGCAGAGACTGACCAGGTCTCTGAGTACAAAGGGAGTGCTCTGGACTCAGGCTTCGGGAAAGCAGGTGGGGAGGGTAAGTCTCTGCCGTAACCTGGGTTAGAGGTAACCAGTGGGAATCCAATGGCCAGAGAGAGTTTCCACCATGAGGCATATGCCCGAGTCCCTGTCCTCAGCCTGCTCCTGATCCCCGCTGGAGATCATCTCAGCCTGTGCCATGGTGCCGCTGTGTTCTGAGCATGCTGAGCACATGTTCCCATCCTCAGCCCACACCATCAACCATGTGGTGTTTATGGTGAGGGATCCGAGTCTGTGAGAGGGTGTGGAGTCTGTCAAACCCTCCCTTGATTTGCCAAAGGAGGCAATGTCCTTTCTGGAGTTCACTTTTTAATGGGGTTGTTTGTTTTTTCTTGCTGATTTGTTTGAGTTCCTTGTAGATTCTTGATATTAGCCCTTTATTGGATGTATAGTTTATGAATATTTTCTCCCATTCTGTAGGTTGTCTATTCTGTGGATGATTTACTGTGCAGAAGCTCTTTAATTAAGTCCCATTTATTTATATTTGTTATTTGCTTTTGGAGTCTAAGTCATAAATTCTTTACCTAGGACCACATCTAAAAGAGTTTCTCCTACTTTTTTTCTAGAATTATTATGGTTTCATGTTTTACATTTAAGTCTTTTATCCATCTTAAATTAATTTTTGTGTATGGTGAGAAGGGGTGTCCTGTTTCATTCTTCTGCTTGTGGCTGTCCAATTTTACCAGCATCATTAATTTAATAGGAGTTCACTTCTCCAGTGTATGTTATTGTATACATTATCAAATATCAGCTGGCTGTAGGTGGATGGTTTTATTCCTGTGTTCTCTATTCTGTCCCATTGGTCTGTGTGTCTACCTTTATCCCACTACCATGCTATTTTTGTTACTATACCTTTGTAGCACAATTTGAAGTCAAGGCATGTGATGCCTCCAGATTTGTTATTTTTGTTTAAGTGTTCTTTGAAGTTCAGGCTTTTTGTTTGTTTTAAATGAAGCTTAGAATTATTCTTTCTAGACCTGTGAAATATGATGTTGGCATTTTTATGGAAATTTCCTTGAGTCTGTAAATCACTTTGGACAGCGTGAATGTTTTAATGATGTGGAGTCTACCAATCCATGAACATGGAATTTTTTTTCCCCATATTTTGTGTTGCCTATAATGTCTTTCACTGATGTTTTATTGTGCTTATTGTAAAGATCTTTCACCTCTTTGGTTAAGTATATCCCTAGGTATTTTATTTTCTTTGTAGCTGTTGTAAATACTATTGAGTTTATGATTTGACTCTCAACTGTTATTAGTATATGAACATGCTATGGATTTTTGTACATTGATTTTGTAACCTGAGACTTTGCTGAATTTATTTATCACTTCTGGGAGTCTTTTGCTAGAGTTGTCAGGTATGAAATCATATGGTCAACAACAGAAATAGTTTGACCTCCTGTTTCTCAATTTGGGTGTCCTTTATTTCTTTCTCTTACCTGATTGCTCTGGCCAGGACTTCCAGTACTATGTTGAATAGAGGTAGCAACAGTGGGCACCTTTGTCTTGTTCCAATTCTTAGGGGACTGCTTTCAACTTTCCCCCCATTCAGTTTGATGTTGGCTCTGAGTTTGTCATATATGGCTTTTATAATTTTGCACTCTCCATGTCCTCTCCATGCCTCATTTGTTGAGAATTTTTATATGTAAGGGTGTTGAATTTTATCAAATGCTTTTTCTGCATCTATTGAGATGATTACATGGTCTTTGTTTTAAATTCTGTTTATGTAGTGAATCATGTTTATTGATTTGTATATCTTGAAATTTCTTCGCATCCCTGGAATGAAACCCACTTGATCGTGAATTATCTCTTTAATGTGCTGTTGAATCCACTTTGCTAATATTTTGTTGGGGATTTTTGCATCAATGTTCATAAGAGACATTGGTCTGTTGTTTTCTTTTTTTGTTGTGTCATTTCTGTGTTATATCACCTTGGTATAAAGGTGATACTGGTTTCATGGAATGAGTTAGGAAGGATTCACTCCTTGATGTTCTGGAATAATTTTTGTAGGATAGGTATTAGTACTTTGTAAGTCTAGTAGAATTTGGTTGTAAATCCACATAGACCAGGGCTTGTTTTGTTGAGAGGTTTATTTGTTACTGCTTCAGTATCACTACTTGTTATTGGTCTATTGAAGATTTTTATTTCTTCCTGACATAAGCTTAGATGTTCCTGCATTTCCAAAAATTAATCCATTTACTAGACATTTTCCAGTTTATATACATAGAGTTTTTGTAGTATCCATGACTAATGTTTCTGTAGCATCAGTTGTAATGTCTCCTTTTTCATTTCTAGTTGAGCTTATTTGAGTCCTTTCTATTCTATTTTTGTTAATCTGTTTAACAGTCTATTGATTCTGCTTATCTCTTGAAAGAACAAACTTTTTCTTTTACTGACTTTTTTGTATTGATTTTTGGTTTTTGTTTCATTTAGTTGTGCTCTGATTTGATTTGTTCTCTTTTTTCTAGTTTTGTGACATGTGACCTTAGGTTGTTAATTTGTGATCTTTCTGTCTTTTTGATGTCAACATTCCAGGTTACGAACTTTCCTCTTAGGACTGCTTTCCTTGTATGCCATAGATTTTTGATAGCTTGTATCCCCTTCGTTGTTCAGTTTGAGAAATCTTTAGATTTTTCATCTTAATTTTGTCATTAATCTAAGGATCATTCAGCAATATCTTGTTTAATTTCCATGACTTTGTAAAGACTTGAGCATTCCTCTTGGAATTTATTTCAAATTTTATTCTATTGTGGTCTGAGAAGATACATGGTATGATTTTGATTTACTGAATTTTCTGAGACATGTTTTGTGGCCTAAGATAGGATCAATGGAAAGTGTCCTATGTGCTGATGAGAAGAATGTATATTCAGTAATTTGGGGGTATAATATTCTATCAATATTTATTAACTCTATTTGTTATAGTGTCCTGTTTAAGTCCAGTGTCTCTTTATTGGTTTTCTGCAGCAATGATCAGTCCAGTTCTGTCAGCAGCAGTGTTGAAGTCCCCAGCAATTATGATGATCTTATTTGTCTTTTAATTGGAGAACTTAATTCATTTACATTCCAGGTAATTATGGGTAGATAGGAGCTTAGTAGTGCCATTTTGTTAATTGTTTTTCTAGTTGTTTTATAGATCCTTTCTTCCTTTGTGGTTTAGTGACTTTCTCTAGTATTATGTTTTGATTTCTTGCCTTTTATGTTTAGTGTCTCTGTTATAGGGTTTTGCTTTGTGATTATAATGAGGCTTACAAAAAACACCATATGGATATAGTAAGTTAATTAAAGTAATAAACTTTGATTTCCATTTTAAAAAGTCCACATTAAAACCCCACTTCCTTCACATTTTGAACTTTTACTATCACAACTGATGACTTCTTATGTTGCACATCCATTAACCAGTCATCGTAGTTATTATATTACTACTTTTGTCTTTCAGTCTTCAAACTAAAGCTATAAATAATTTATACACCATTGTTATAGTAGTAGAGTATTCTCTGTGCTCACTTTTACCAGGGAGTTTTATAATTTCACACATCGTGTGTGTGTGTGTATTATGCATTAGCATCCTTTTCTCTTAGCTTTAAAGTTTGTCGCGAATCTCTGATCAAGTACCTCAGATTGCAGAAACACAGGATCTAAGTGCTGGTCACTTTCTCGGTTTCTACCTGACATCTCTGGTCAAGCCACACCATGTTCCCTAGTCTTTCCCACGAGGTGAGACTGGAGTAGGCTTCCTGGGAAGTATCTTGGAATGTAAGGGAAGCTGATGACTGCTTCTGATTCTCTTTTATTCTCTTCTCCCCTTGTGGGAACTGTGGGCCCAGGGAAGTCTTCTCTATCGGTGTTGTGCTCATGTTAGATAGGGGACAGGGTGGTGTAGTCAGAGTGAGACCATCCTTCTTACCCTTCTAATTTGAAATTTGTTCAGTTCTGTCTACCAATAGGAGGGTCTCAGGCTTATTTCCAGGAGTTGGGGTTTTCAAAAGGACGTTCTAGTCTGTGGATATTTTTGTGTACGGGAGTGGGGGTATTTGATACTTCCTATTCTGGCATGTTGCTGACATCACTCCTATAGTGTCAGATTTTTCTGTTTGCATCCCCTTCTTAGGGTAAGGGTGCACTGGTCATTTCCATGCATCAGTTTCCTATTTTAAAGGGATAAAAGGAAATTATTTTCATAAAAATGTATCTTGCATTTTAACTTCAGAGCTTTTATCGTATCCAGCCCCTACTTCAAAATGTATTTTATTCAGGCAGATGCTGCCAAAATGAGTTACATTAATTTATCTGTCTGGGTGGAGGTGTTTCTAACAGAGCAATTATATATTTGCCTAGACTAAATATTCATTTCATTTCCATCAGGAGCCTCTTCCACTTTGCTTGCAAAATAGAAGATGCGAAATTGGTTATTTCAGTTTTGAGAACAGAAGATGTGTTTAAATTACATGAAAGATACTTTTGGCCATTGCTTCCACACTGACAACTGTGGTTGTCAACCAGACAGGGAAAAGAGTTAGCATCAGATTGTTCAGCATCTCAGAGTGGATTTTATTCTATTTCCTCTTCCTATTACAACATTTCTCATGAAAACGAGTCTACCGAATCTTAATGTTCATTGTATCCTGATTCTGACTGTGTGGCAATCTCATGACAAAATAACAATAATAATAACAAAAGGAAACAGGGAAACAGAAAATAGTACAGGATGATTCAGGTTTTAAGATCCTTTGAGTTATAACCAGAAGCATGAGTAAAATAAAATAAAGTTCACTGGGAGGGGGATAGTATAAAATGTTCATTCCAGAGTTATCACACACTTGGCAAATTGTTCTATAATAGTAGCGAAATCCAATTTCATCACTTCCACTTAGGAAAGCAGTTGGCAGTCAATATTTTCTGGCCCCTGCAATTTGGTACCATAATAAAGCACAATTTAACTTATTGTAATTACTACTTAAAAAGATTAAATCCAGACTGATCGTCTGATGTCTTTCTCAAGTGATGACACTTCTCAAATATTTAAACCTACAATGCATTTAGGTGATGTATTGTTCAGGAATTTAACTGTGTACACACTCAGATGCACACACTCACGATTTGTCCACTTTCTAAGACTGGCACAGTCTAAGCCAGAATAGGTGGAAGATTTAAATTATGTGAGATCATAGAATTTTGAAATTGGAAGGGATTAGATTCTTTTATTCACTGATGGTGATCAGAAAAGCTTGAGTCCTTCCCAAGCTATGACACCATCCAAGAAGCAGGAAGGTAGTTCTACCACAGTACTCAGAAGTGGTATGTAGGATAACGAATAAATTTGCTTTTGGCTTGCCCTTCACCAGGTCCAAATAATTAAATCCATCTGCTACATAGGCAAATTATATTTAACACAGAGTCAGGCATATGTTTAATAATCAATAAAGTTTATTATTATCAGTGCAATATAGGATGTATTTCACTAGGCCCGTGGGAGATTTTTGTTCCTTGATTTGGTATTTGTTTTGTCTCATGAGTTTTCTGAAAACAATGGGTTCTAGGGAAGAGGGAATGTGTCATACTTCCATTAGTCAGGGTAACGCTCAGGTATGTTGCTGTAACAAACGATATCATCAGCTTAAGCTAAATTTCATTTCTTGCTCATACCTGCCAAGTGTGGGTTAGTAGAAAGTGGGAAGGCTCCCCAGAATTTCTCAGAGACTCCACCATCATGGGACCTCACCAGCTCCCAGTGGTTTCCAGGGCCTCTGAACAAGAGCAGAGAGTCCTTAGAGATCTCACTCTCAATCTTAGGTGCCCGAGTGAGAGGGGACACAAGTGACTTCTCCACTCAGCTCACTGGCCAGGACTAGCCACCTGGCCTGAGCTGGAGCAGCACATCCCTTTCATGTGCCCAAACAATAGAGGAGAAGCAGGCAGAGGGGGATCCCCAAAGACTCAACAGTAGTGTGATCCCTCCGTAAGAAGGGTACCCCCAGGTTTTCAAGTTGGATCTTTTGAGACTGAAATCCCAAGAGCCAAGATTTAATTTTGTTTCTTCTAAGAGAGCTATTTAACTTATGTGGATGTTTTGGAAAGGAAGTAGTCTTCTTCTATTAACTTTTATACCTTAATTCTGTACAATTGGGGTGAAGCTCAGGAATTTAGTCTCATCAATGAGGCATTTCCCGGCTATCCCATTTAAAGTGGGTCCTCCCTGCTCCCCAGTTAACCCCTTCGCTAGAAATAGATTTGCCTCTTTCACAGCAACATTATGATGTGTGATTACTTTACCTACAGTTTTTGTTAATAGAATTTAAAATGGACTATTTTCCTCACTAAAGTGAATGTTCCAAGAGATTAGCGATGATCTCTGCCTTGTTTTCTGGTTCTCAATTCCTTAAACTATGCATGTCACACAGAATCCAGATGTTGTTTGCTCAATGAATAAAATAATAACCATTTTTAAATGAGACTTACAGGTGATTCTGATAAGATTTGTCCACTGACCATCTTTGATAAATACTACAGTGTATTTGCTTCTTCGCTTTTGAAATCAATAGCCCTCAATTCAATTTAGTTTCATTTGATTCAATCCACTTTTGCAGCAATACCATAGGCAGGGGTTAACAAACCGGTTAACCTTCTAAAAAGAAGGGTTCTGGTTTGGCACCTGTAGCTCAAGTGGCTAAAGCACCAGCCACATACAACAGAGCTGGCAGGTTCGAATCCAGCCCGGGCACGCCAAATAACAATGACAACAAAAAAATTGCTGGGCATTGTGGCAGGTGCCTATAGTCCCAGATACTTGGGAGGCTGAGGCAAAAGAACCACTTAAGCCCAGGAGTTGGAGGTGGCTGTGAGCTGTGCTGCCACGGCACTCTACCCAGGGTGCCAGCTTGAGGCTGTGTCTCAAAGAAGATAAATAAATAAAAATAAAAAGAAGGGTTCTGGACCGTCACCCCAATACACTCACTTATGCAGCACAGCACAAGTACACATACCCCAACCCTGATGCACCAGCACGAAAGGAGGGGACAGATGTGGACACTTATGATTTGTGGCCACTTGGACTCCTTTTCATAGGCCGCCGCATGTTGAGCTGAGTCGGGCAAGGACAGGCAGAGCCAACCAAAGGCCCCAGCACTGATGCCCGGTTGAGATGGCCGTGGGGCTCTTCCTACCCCGATGCCCCAGATGTGCCTGCTTCTCATCTCGTCCCTGTGCTTTCTGCTAAGCCTGGTCTTCCGTCTTCCATCCATCCTGCCTCCCTTCCTCTGGCTGTGACTTCTAACTAGCCACCCCATTTCCTGTCTCAGACCCACCCCTGACTCAAGTGGCAATGATAAGACACTGTCCTCCAAAAGTGGCATTTCCCTTCCTACTGCCATAGTTCTGACAATGAGACACAAGCCAAAGTGGTTGGGTAGATTGTCCAGTAAACTCTGTTAAGCGTGGATGCCTGCCTCTCTTGAGTATTTACTTCTCAGCCTAACTAAAGAGGAGTTCCTCAGTGAGGACAGATGCTACTTCTCCCTCTCAGCCTTGGCCGTGTGGGCATGTTCCATCTTGAGAAAACGAACGTGAAAATATTAACTTATATAACAGATAATCTGATTCATCACATTACGAAGTGTTTCATTTTACCCAAAATACTATTCATTTGATTTCTTCAAATATCATATATCTCTTCACAGCTCAGTTACATTTAAAATAAAATTTCAGATACTTTTTTTTTTTTTTTTGAGACAGAGTCTCACTTTGCTGTCCTTGGTAGAGTGCTGTGATGTCCTAGCTCACAGCCACCTCAAACTCTTGGGCTCAAGTGATCTTCTTGACTCAGCCTCAGAGTAGCTGGGACTACAGGTGCCCACGGCAATGCCCAGCTGTTTTCTTTTTAGAGAAGTAGTCTCACTGTTGTGCAGGCTAGTCTTGAACTCCTGAGCTCAAGTGATCCTCCCACATTGGCCTGCTGGAGTGCTGGGATTACAGGCATGAGCCGCCATGCCTGGCCTCAGATACTTCCTTTAAGTGTTATCTAGTAACCAAGAACTCAACTCTAGACATAGGTGGAGCTGAATTTGAGTCTTAGATCTACTAATTTCCTTTGACAAATACTTCTACTTTTCTGTGCTTCTGGCTACTCATTGGGAAAATGCAAACAAAAATACCCTAACTTCATAGGCCCCAGGGAGGGTGAAATGAGATAACACTTATTAAATGCCTGGCTTGGAGAAATGATAAAATAGTGTCAGCTATCATTATAATCAGTATTATTGATCACAAAATGCAAACACCACATTGATTCAGCCTGACACGTGCACAGAGAGATCCTATCCAATTTGTGCCAACAGGACCAGAATTGATGGTGAGTTTTTTCCAGTATCTATATGTATTTTAAGAATCGTTCTTGAGAAATAAAAATATTTTGTCATTCCTGCTCTCAAACCTTATCATTCTGACTGCTCTAAAATTCTGTAAACAGTTTTGTCAGTAGAATTTCTGTTAATAGTATTATAGTTCCTGGAAGAGGTAGGTTTTTGTTTTTTTTCTTGCACTAAGATATATACAATAAAACATACCAGCCACAAGCATTCAGTTCAATGAGTTTTGACAAATCATATAACCACAATCTAGACAAAATACAGAACATCTCTAATATCCTAGAAATTTCCCTCTGCCTCTTCCCGGTTAATTTACCCCCAAAGGTAACCAACTTCTGATTGGGATCATGACTGATTAGTTTTGACTCTTCCAGAATTTCATAGGAATGAATCATACGTTGTCGGATTCCTGCAATACATTTGAAATCACCCACGTTGTAGTTGTGTGTGTCAGCAGTTCATTTTCAGCTTTTTCCATTGCTGAGCCATGTTCAGTTATAGGGACTATGAAACAGTGTATCGATTCTCTTATTGATGGACATGTGAGTTGTTTTCAGATTTGGGCTATTACGAACATATTTATACAAGTCTCAGTTTATTCCGATGTTTCCATTTCTTTTGAGTAAATACTCAACGGGGCAATTCCTGAGTCATAAGTTAGATATATATTTAAACTTACTACGAAATATCCAAATAGTTCCACAAAGGGCATGCACTGTTGGGAACATACTCCCACGACGAATGGGTTTCCAGTTGCTTACTTGGTGTTGCCAGTATTTACATTTTTTTCCACGTCATTCCAGTGGACTGATCTATTCATACTCTTCTTTTTTTGATTGCTTTGGGATTAAGAACATATTTTTGGTTATTTGACTTTATCCTGTTTATTGAATTATTAGCTGCACTTCCCTGCATGGTTTTTCAGTGTGCATCTCCAGCTTACTCAGTTTGTGTTCAAATAATAATACATTAATTCACAAACAGTGTGAGAGCCTTGTAACAGTGTCATCTCATTTATTCGTTCCTGTATTATGTGTTCCTCTATAACGTATTTTATTTCCACATATGCTATCATCCCAACAATGCATTGTTAATAATTTGCTTTAATCAGTTCATCCTTTTTAATAAATGTGTGTGTGCCTCATCAGTGTGTGTGAACATGAGTGTGTCTCATCAGCCTGTGTGTGTGTGTGTGAGCAGGAGCGGGCCTCATATTGTGTGTGTGTAAATGAGTGTGCCTCCTCAGTGTGTGTGAACATGAGTGTGCCTCATCAGTGCGTGTGAACATGAGTGTGCCTCATCAGTGTGTGTGTGTACATGACTGTGTCTCATCAGCCTGTGTGTGTGTGAACAGGAGTGTGCCTCATCAGTGTGTGTGTGTGTGTTCATGAGTGTGCCTCATCAGTGTGTGTGTGTACGTGAGTGTGTCTCATCCGTGTGTGTGTGAACAGGAGTGTGCCTCATCAGAGTGTGTGTTCATGAGTGTGCCTCATCAGTGTATGTACATGAGTGTGCCTCATCAGTGTGTGTGTGTTCATGAATGTGCCTCATCAGTGTGTGTACATAAGTGTGCCTCATTGTGTGTGTACATGAGCGTGCCTTATCAGTGTGTGTGTTCTTGAGTGTGCCTCATCTTGTGTACATACATGAATATGCCTCATCAGTGTGTGTGTGTACATGTGTGCCTCATCAGTGTGTGTGTGTTTACGAGCGTGTCTTCTCAGGATAAGTGTGTGTGTGCGTGTTTGTCCCTTCTTAGAGTGTGTGTGTGTGTCTGTTTCCTAGGGGGACTGCATGGGTGCCTGTGTGTGTGCTTGTATCTCCTCAGGGAGTGTGCGTATGTGTGTTTAATAACTTTTTATTGTATGCTGAACATTGTATGTAGAACAGTAGATAGTGAAGTAAATAATATTCACTCTGAGAAAACAGCTTAATTCTTTCCCCGTCAGGCCCCTCTCTGGAAGCCAGCTGGGTCAGGGCTGGGTCCACCTGAGTTGGGTTCCGTTCACGCTGGCTCCACACATTTGGAGCACAAAACCAGGACTTTCTCTTCTGCCAGGATTGAGATTTGAATACTAGTGGGTCTCCGCGAGTCTCCTTTATGGTGACGGGCTGAGCTGCCAGGTTTCTGAACTCTCCGAGATTCCTGCTGCTTTCTGGGTGGCTGAGAACCCACAGCCTTTGCTCTGCAGCCCCACCTCTGGCCTGTGCACCTCTGCACTTCTCCCTGCCCTTCTGGCCAGCCCCACCGCTGGCGGGCCATTGTCTTGTACTCACTAAAGTCCCCGAATGGGAAGGTGGGTTTGTATTGTTTGATTTTTAAATTTTATTCTGTCCTTTTCATTATGATGTTTTTAACATGTGACACCAGAAGTCAGCAGCCTCTAGGAAAAGGAAGGCAGAGGAGTGAATCTGAGGACCAAGTCTCTCCACTCCTCTGCCTCCCAGCCCCCCAGCTCCTTGCTGCTTCAGACTTCCTCTTTGGCTTGTAGCTTCTGCCGCCTTCTCCATGTCCCTCCCTCTTAGCCTAGAAACACACACCTCTCTGGCTCCAAATAAACCCTCCCTGGAGCCCTCCCTGGAACCACATTGCCTTCCCGGAGTCACTGCTTCCTCAGCCTCCAGCTGCTCCTCAGCCCTCCGCAGTCTCTCCTCTGCCCCAAGAAGACTGGTTCCTAGTTGCACTTGGCTCATGAGACCACCCCTACAGGAGGGTTGGTCCCTGACTGAGACAGCCTCTAGCGAGATAGTCCCAAGAACAGGGAATAAGCGGGGAAATGACAAGGGCTGCTTGATCATGGATTTCCACACAAAGGAACTGAACAGACAGCGTGGGATGTGGGGACACCACTGCTCCAGCAGCATGGGTGTCTGTGAGCAGGTCTGGACCTGCTGTTAACTGAGAGAACCCTGACTGTGCTTCACCTGGACCTCGGCAGCCTCCCCTCTCTGTCCCTCCCTGAAGAGAGAGGGGCCTGTCCTGGGAGGTTGGAGTAGTCCCTGCAGGATCAGCAGAAGGTGCTCAAATGTGGACATGGATATGAAACCCTACAGCAGACACATAAGTTAGACAAAAAACAAAAAAAGAAAGAAAAAAAGATGGGTGAAAATATATGACGAAATTGATTATATGACAAAATATCACTTAAGACTAAGAGGAGCAAATCATGGGAAAATTAGCGCTATAGGCAGTCCCCAGGCTACAAACAAGATAGATTCTGTGGGTTGTTCTTAAGCGGAATTTGTATGTAAGTAGAAACAGGTGCATTTGCCTATTACCTATAATAACCTCTGATTGTAAGTACAAGTCATATGTCAATCAGATGTTTGCAACTCGAGGACTACTTGTGTTCTTTGTGTTGAATACTCACCGGCCAGCTCCATAGAACTTTCCTTACTGACTCTGACTTAACTGGATTTTGCATTGAAGCCCCCCAAACTGCTGGGCCGGTGGAAAAGGAGATGTCAGTTATTTTGAAGGCTCCATCCACCCAGCCTCCAGGTCAAGATGCGGCCCTGGGACTGTCTTCATCCTCATTTCATAGCTGTCCCCTCAGCTGTAGGGTTTTCCGTGGACCCTGGGCCACTCTGGAATTAGGGCGTGTTCGCTGCAGCTGGATCCTGCCTTCTGGCAGAAGCTACAAGCCAAAGACCTTCTGATGGTCCCCTCAGCCCTATCCTTGGTCCATCTCCCACAGGCCCCAGAGGCCTCTTGACGTCCACCCCTCTCCCCACGGTTCTCTGCAAGATCATCCTTCCACCTGGCAGGTCCCCCGGGGTGACCCCACCTAACCTCTGCAGGGGGCTTGCATTTTTAGAAACGAAATCTAGGACAGAGGAGGTTTTGCTGGCAGCTTCTTTCTCTCTAGCCACAGGCCCTTACCAGGTCAAAGAAACACAAAGCTAAAAAGGGGGAAGGGGGGAGGAAAGAAAGGGAGATATGGGGAAAGGAAAGAGACATCAGTCTCTCTCAGTATCACCCAGCTGTGTGCATTATAATACCAGATAGTCGTCAAAGCTAATGACACGGGAAGATGTTCAAGATTTATAGACGGTAACGAGCAGGTCCAGTGAGAGTGTAGACTCTGAGCCCCTGCACCATCTGTAAATACACAGGTGGGGAAAGACAGGAAGGAAGGAAGGGAGACCGCCTGTGTCTCTGTAGGGACTCGGAGAGCAGACTTGTCTTCCCTTATGATTTGTATGTATATGTTTTTTAACTTTTCCATGGCAAACCTGCTTTAGTTATGGGAGCAAATAGAATCAAAGAAGACAATTAAACAGGTACACTAAGGGTAAATGAGAAAACAGTCTTACAATACACCGTCTCTGTTTCTGGGCACCCACACAGTCTTTTTTGGAGAGGGTGCAGGAGGCTGGGCATGGCCTGAAGAGGGGTTGATCCCAGCGGATCTATGTCCTCCGGCCAATGCCTAGGTAAAAATTACCCTCGTGTGTGTGTGTGTGTGTGTGTGTGCTTCCTGCCCACTTTGGAAAGGATCCCCCAGGTGGGGTGTGGGTAGGAAGTAGGTCCTGTCTCCCTTAGTGGTGAGGACTCACACTGAGTCAGCTGGATTGTAAAAATAAACATGTAGCAGCCTGCGCTCGGCTCACGTGTGTTTTAAGTCAGCACCCTTTGCCACCTAGACAGTAAGAACAGTGAGAGGTCCCAACAAGAAGCCTGGGATGGCCAGCGGCTTCCTGCTCTCTTCCCTGGTGCTCTCAAAACGCCAACACTGGAGCACTGGCTCCTGCCCCCTCCACCCTTTTCCCGCTAAAACCCAAGTGGCCTCCAGAAATGCACAATGGAAATAGCTGAATCATTCCTCTGCTGCTCTGTGGAGCAGGAGCCACTAATGAGACTAACCCATCCACCTTCTGGACGCTGGACTGCCCAAGATGACCCTGAGAGGGACAAAGCCCACGCAGCACCCCTCTTTGGATGGCCATTC
Organism: Perodicticus potto; assembly: GCA_963574655.1. Classification (NCBI taxonomy): domain Eukaryota; kingdom Metazoa; phylum Chordata; class Mammalia; order Primates; family Lorisidae; genus Perodicticus; species Perodicticus potto. Next base: position 38,985 of record CAUYRH010133456.1, read on the forward strand.
ATTTTCCTTCAACTCTGTGATGCTCAGCTCCCCAGATGATACTCCAAATGATGGATCGTTCCAGAATGCTCTCCGCAAACAGAACTAGGATTTGTAAATGTGAGAGAAGGTGGTGGGTGATGTATGTCACTTGGGGTATTCCCGAGCTATAAGATTCTGCTCCAGGTGAGCGGTGCTGATTTGCTGAGCCCTGGCCTCTGCCTGCAGGTAGCTGGATCCACGGGAAGTTCTGATGAGAAATCTTTCTTCCAGAAGTGCCAGGCGGCCCCTTCCTCCGTCTTGTACTAAAGTGTAAGGAAGGCCCAGCTCACTTAGAGTTTGTGTTTCTAGGCCAGCGTCTTTGTGATCTCTCGGCATCAATTCTTTCTCTCCTTAAACCCTTTTCCCTCCCTGACGAGTTGGTTTCAAGTAGCAATTCCTCTATACAGCCTGTGATACGGTTGCCACTACACAGTGGCAAGGAACCACCATCATCTCAAGGAGCCACCTAGTTGTCCGTGATTCTGAGTCTCCTCACAATCACCTTGTTGAGTAAGCAATAAAGGAAATAAAAATTAACTCTGTAGTAGGACACAGCTGGTTTCAGCAAGTTCAATATGTTCGAAAGAAAGAAGTGGATCCATAGTGGAGTCCTGAGTCAGCCAGGGAATTTAAACATTGTTTCTGGAATCTCTAAGGTTGAGAATTTCTGCAGATTCCCAAAGTAGGTTCCAACAGTTATGTTATGGACTCCACTTTACACGCCACCCCAAGTTCACCCTGGGGGACCCTGGTGTCTACAGTTCTGAGATGGCCCGGGTGTGACGCTCTGTCCCAAACAGTTGTTAACAAGACTCCCAGAGCAGCTAGAATCTGTGAAAATAAGTTGAGCATAAAGACCACATTTTCACTGTAGTCACACTGCCTCTGGTTATGCAGGTAAAGTATTCGGGTGCCTACACTGGGCTCCATCCTCCCCACATCCCACCATACCTTTAGCATCTTCCCTTGAGTGGCCTCAGATCTGTACCAGCCAGTCCAACTTGATTTGCCAAATTCCAAATTGCAGGTGCTCAACCTCCATCCATCCAAATTACATGGTGAATTAAAACACTTTTTTTTTTGAGCATAGTTTTGAGGCTAGTAGAGCCCCATTATGATTCTGCTTGTGGTTAAACCAACTCATATTATGGGTCAAGCCATTTTCCCCCAAGCACATGTCCTACAATCAGAGGGAACTTGGTGGCACTTGGCTGCCTAGGAAAAGCTTGGCCATCATCTCAATGCTATTTGCTATAGGTAGCAGATCAGCCCACAGAGCAGAAGAAAAGACAATTTCAGAATACAGATGGTGGACAAACATCCCCAGCCTGAGAAACCTCCAGTCAAGCCCATCACTTAGTCTGATGAGGGCAGGACAGAGCAGTGGGGGAAGGGAGCTCATGGGAGCTCTACTGGGCATTCAGTGATGAGCTTGCAAGGTCAAGAAGCCTGGGAAAATGAAAATGCTGGAAATGATGGGCTGGCTGGGACCCTTGTTGTTTTATACATTGTTTATGCTAAAGCAGTAAAGATAGAGAATATTTACCAAGCAACTTCTGAAATAGCAAAACTCCTTCTTGGTCATACTCTGCTAAAGGGATTTTTTTTTCCACCTATAAAAGGCAACTGAATTAATGTTTCCCTTTGGGGTAGGAAAAAGGAGAGAAATAATTATAATATAACCTATTAAAATTTTTCATAAAATTATGTCCATTTTGCATAGTTTATAACCAAAGAAAATATGTGTCTGCCCTTAATGTGTCTAGCAAGAAAATAAATCCAGTGCAGAAGTTTTTAAAACTTGCTGGATTCAGTTTCCACAAGATGATTTTAACAAGTAGTGGTAATAATAACAATAATCGTTCGTTTAGTAACTTGAGGGTCTAAATCAAAATGAGTCGATATGCATGGAATGCTTCATTAAACTCTAAAATATCAAAACTCAAAGGTTTATTATGCCTTAGCAGTATGCCTTCTTCCGTGTGCTTCTGTGTGTACTAAGAAACTAACAAAAGGGGTTTTACATTTTTTAAGAAAGTACACTGGTGTTTCCACAAAGGCATCTTATATTTGAGTGTGTGTTTCCTGAACACAGAGTCTCATTCTGATGCAACTCGAGTGTTTAACTCCAAGTCGCTCCCACAGAGGTAGAAAGTCACTGTCCTCCGTGTTTGGGTTTAACGAACAGCTAACTGTTCCCTATAGCAGGAATAACTTTGCCCACAGGGGACTTTCAGCTGCAGACATTTTTTCTGGTCTCGGTTTGAGGAAGGAGGAGCTGCTGGCACCTAAGGCACGGAAGTTATGGACACTACTGTCCACCCTACAGACCATAGGACACCCCCACGATAAAGAATTACCCAGACTAAAATGTCAACAGTGCCGCAGGGGAGAAGCCCTGTCTTTCAACATGAAGCTTTGCTTCTAAGCCGTCACTGGCCTCACAGCAGCAGAGCTCAGAGAATCAGCCTCTTCCCAGAGCAGCCCTGGTTGCTGTGCTCTGACAGAGTGATAGTAAAGAACAATGATATGGAGGAAGGAACACTAAAATCGATAGGAGCCCTTCAGCTGACAGTTGTGACAAGCCAACCAGCAGGGAGTGAGGAGGCACAGAGCTTACTTGAGAGAACTGCTAGCTCGGGGGTGGAGTGTGTGTGGGGGGGAACAGATGAGAACAAGCAGCTCGTGGTGGCCGAGAAGGTGACTGGGGGGATGATCAAACTGGGGGGTAGAGAGTTAGGGTTCCCTTTTAACAGAGTATTTGCTGAATTAGTAGGAAGGAGAAGAGACTGTTTCAGCACAACAAATAATGCATTTTAGGGCTGAAAACATTCTTTTCAGGAGAAGCTGCAGAGTCAAGGTAGCTGTGGAAATGTCTTATAGGCTGTGACAATTTAGCTGAATCTTAAAAGTAAGACTTTAGCAGAGAGAAGGGCATTGACTAGCATCTACTATCACTCATTTGCTGAATAAAGTTTGTCTATCTTGTGAGCTCATCCTCATTTATAACTTGAAGAGCAATGGAAAATTTGATCCAGATGAGCATCAGCCTTGCACCAGGAGGACCTTCTCTCTGCACATAAAGGGCTCAAGTCTATGTGATCTTGAAGGTCTCAGCTCTTGAAACTCTCTGCTGTAGTGAAACTTCATTTATGAGTCTAAAGTAAAACACTGTAGGTGTTTAGAATTTATTAGGTCAGATCTTTAATCCTTAAGAAACTGGAAATCTAGACCTAAAAAAAAAAAGAGAAAGAAATGGCGATCCAATTCTTCTATGCCGTAAGCTCCCAGCTGGTGAATAAACCCCTTCCTCTTATTAAAAAAAAAAAAAAAAAGAAAGAAATGGCGATCCAAATCCAACAGTAATAGAGAGTGGAAATGACAAATGTTTCCCAACAGAAAGTAAAGGAACAGGCTGTTGTTGCCTGAGTGAAGTGCAAGGTGTTTTGCAGACTGATTGTGTTGCCAGGCGCTCAGACATTCAAGGATCTGCACTCCAGCATCCCCACGGTGAAATGTTCCCTTAAGTACCAGAAGGTCTGTGGAACCACAGAAGCAGGTGGTTGGTCTAAAACTTCAACAACCTGTCAAGGTGAAAGGGCCTCACTTGTTATTATAACTTTGGCTTTTGCCTTTTGAGCTATAAATCCCATGTGCTCTTCCAACTATATCCAAAGCCTAAAACCCAAATTCAATAAAAAAGGAAATAAAAATCTTGTATTGGAGAGGAATGAACAAAGCTGGGAGTTCCTACTTTTGTTAAAATGCAAGTGAAAAATAGGTCGCCCAGGAGACCTGCAGGCAATCTCCTTTATAGAAGTCTTAACGCTCATCATAAAATTGGTATTTTCCTTTCTAATGAAAAACAAATTGAAAGAGAAATTGTGACCATTGCCTAGATCTTCAAGTAGGTCCTACCAGGACCTGTGCTCCTTTCTCTGAGGCATAAATTTCCCATTGCATGAAATAGAATGCATGAGCTTACAAAATTTGTAGGAGAATTTTTGCTCCCCTAATTTAATTAGCTGTTTGCTAGAAAAGACTGAGAAGGACCTGCCTTTTCACTGCCTCCAATGAGGTGATAGAGTTGTCACCTTTGTCATACTGTCCCAGGAGCACTCACAATGCTCTGTCCATCCCCTGAAAAGATGAATGAGTCCTATCCTGCTGGGGTATTTGAAAAACTTTACCTTATTAGCAAAGGGGTGAAGCCTGTATGGCTATCTCTAGAGGCTGGATTATATAGTGTTTATTAAAAGGAGCAGTAGAATAAAATTTCACCAGTTTTCTAGGCATTTGGATGTTATGAAATTTCCTTTTCTTTGCCTATTTCAACAGAAAAAAACATGTAGATTCAATTCAGGGGAGGAATACAATCCTGATTATGTTAAGTGTCTGATTCTATAAAAGTTAAGAGTTCTTTTAAGCTGGGGATTCTAAGGGCCAAGGTCAGGGCCTCAATATCCTTGAGTCTCCCTCAGTGTCATTGATGCCTGCTCAAGAGGAAGCCAATACATTGAGATAGCAGGGGAGATAGTGGAGAAAGACTTTAAGATTGCAGGTGCTATGTGAGGAGATGGAAAGAATTTCTAAAATCAATCTTCCTAAGAATTTGGGAGTAAAGATTTTTAAAGAAAGTTTGGTGGGTAAAAGACTAGGGAATTGGATCTGCTGATTTGCTGGGAGTGAACTGATAGGATCAGGATTGGGAAGCAGAAATTGTCTTTTTGTGCTGAGTCAGCTTCCAGGTCAAGACCACTTGAGTTGTTTCCTTGGTATGTACTACTGGTCTAGTTGGGTTAATTAGTTTATTGGAAAGCAGAGTCTAGAAAATATCTCTAAGACCAGCCTTGGAGAATTCTTTCACAAGAATTTTGTGTGTGTGTTTGTATTTTTTTAATTTTGTCTATACCTTTGCAAAGTTAGGGCTGCTACCACCATTCCCACTATGGACTTTTATTAATTTTACAAAGGGCAATTTTATCCCCTTTGACCCATTTTAGCATCTGCACATAAGAGATCCAGAATGGATGGAGAGTTTTGGATTTTGTTTTGTTTTTAATAATAGGAAATGATGAGAGAGAGGAATGGAAGCCTGTATATCCAAATTAGGGATAATATAAAAATCCATAAGATAAAAGATAGGTGTGTTGTTATGCATAGATTGCTAGTCTCTGGGAAGGGAGAAAAGTGAAGGATTGAGTGAATTGTCATACATTTTTATAAAAACAGGTCAAAGAATGATTTGTTTTGATTGTAGATTTTAACATATGCCTATATGACTCTTTTTTCAACTGGAGTAATACTAGCTTTACCTTAAGGTCCTTTATAATTCCAAGATAGATTAATGTGAAGTTTATAGTTGTTGGTGTGAGTTGATGCAAAATGAATAACACCTACTCAGTCCATTTTCATTGAACTGAGGGACCCCAGGAGGCCAACACCAACAAACTCTCCACATGGAAAGTCAAGGGTGCAGCCCTTCCTAATGATCCCCACAGAATTTATTGCAATCTCGGGCATGAAACAACACAGGACAGCAGCAAGCTTCAAAGAGAGAGTCAAGATTAAAGAATAAGGAGCTTTTCTTTAACTGAATGATTTAACTCTTAAAACCTTCTGTTTACTGCACTCTGTTTTGCCTTTTTTCTTATCACTACTCAATATGACTTAGGGTTGGGACAGTATGCTGTGTCTAGTAGGTATTGTTTTCAGTACCCATGGTCAGCAGTGATTTGGCTTTTGTCCAGGTTACTCTGTCTGTAGTGCCTAGCACTTTTAACCCTATACACAATCCTACATATAGTAATGCTTAATAAAAGTGAATAATTTTTAGGCTTGGCACCCATAACATAGTGGTTATGGCAACAGCCACATGCACTGAGGCTGGCAGGTTCGAATCTGGCCAGGGCCAGCTAAACAAAGACAACTGCAAAAAAATAGCCAAGCATTGTGGTGGGCACCTGTGGTCCCAGCTATTGGGGAGACTAAGGCAAAATAATTGCTTAGGCCCAAGAGTTTGAGGTTGCTGCAAGCTGTAACACCATGGCACTCTACCTAGGGTGACATAGTGAGACTTGGTCTCAAAAAAAAAAAGAATAATTTTTAAACCTCCATCTATAAATAAATTATATATATAAACAAATATCAAGATAAGAGACTTAAATCCAACTGTATAAAAAATTACATTACATGCAAATGAACTAAAAATTCCAGTTAAAAAGCAGAGATTGTCAAATGGACAAAAATAAAAGTTGATATCAAAAAACACGATTACTTTTAAGATTGAAAATGTGGAGGGGCAGAGGCAAGATGGCCGACTGGAGTCAGCTATCCACAGAGGCTTCCATCCAGAAGGAGAGTTAAAGGACAGAAGTTTAGCAAGCAAACTGATGGTTTGGAGCTGAGCCAAGAGAAAAGGTTGAAGAACACACATTGACCCTGCTGAGGCAAGCTGCTACCCCAAGGAAACAATAGGTAGAACATCCATTGCCAAGCGGACGGGAGTCCCCTTCCCCATGAGAATGGCTCGCAGTATACTTTATACAAATAAGCCAGCAGAGTTCAGATCTCCCCCTTTTTTATCCCACAGGAGAGAACCTCTAAAAACCAGAACTCCTTCCCTAGAGAGAACTTACTAGTGTGCCATGGCACTCTCCCACCAGGCATAAAACTGTATAAAATGGTACATATTCTCTACCTGCAATTCTGAACTCTCACCATTCCCCTCCACTCTCACTCTGAAGTCTAGAAGCCTGTCCCCCATAGAGTCCAGATTCTTGGGCATTTTTTCCAGAGGTGTGGACAAGGCATGGGCTGTTACTGGTCTGTGCTGATTCTGTGGCATGGGAGTAAGGAGAAGATGGTGAACTGAGGAAAGGAGAGGGAGAGGCAGTGCCCTGCAGCACAGAGCAGCAGCAACAGCGGCAGAAACAATAGGGCTCACACCCCTGGGGATATTTTGGAAAGACACTCCCTGACTCTCCAGGCAACCAGAGGAAGATAGGCATCTTCTTTGGTGGCAGCCACTGTCAGAACAGATCTGGGACAGAAATGCAGGCTCCATGAGTAAAGGGTATGCCTGAGGTGGTACCTGCCTGGGTGGGGTATGGTGACTAGAGACTAGAACAGCATACTCCCAGGGTGGGGGCTGAGTCACAAGGACTGCTGTAGTGAGCCTAAGCAGCACCTGGCCCTCAGGAAATCATAGCTGAGATAAAAGCAGACAGGGAGAGGCAGAAATTGAGAGCTGAGTGTGAGCTCTAACTTAGCATACACCAACACAGAGTGCAATGGAGACAGACATGCCAGCTCTGGGTAGCAGCACAGACTGGAACTGAGTCGCAGTTTCTGTGAACTCAAACAGCTCATGGTCCACAGAGGAATATAGCTGGGACAGAAACAAATTCTGCAAAAATATAATAAGGGTCAGCAACATCAATCAGGGGTGGGGCTGGAACTGAGTGAACCACCCCAGCTTCCATTAAGCACCCCAGGTTGTCAGGCTTCAGCTCCACCTGCCAGATAGTGTCAGAGAGTGGTGGCCTGGCCAAGGAGACATAGATCTCCCTCTGACTCAGGCAGGTGCAAACCCCTTTAGCATCTGCTCATTGGAGGGAACCGGGTCACAGCCCTGCAGAATTACCAGTGACTGGGTGTGACAGAGGTGCAAGGTGGGGAAGGAGGCATCAATATTTCCAGACTAATTCATTTGCTGGGTGGTCCTTCTGACCTCATGGAGCACTGGAGTGAATCATACTCGAGCTGCCAGAAGACCCCTCCTATCTAGCTGTTGGAGACCTTTTGAACTTTCCCACCTGAGACTGGTGCTGACTGGGACAATTGATTTGGACCTCTTGAACTGGGCCAGTTACCCGAGGACAATCCAAAGTGGTACCCTGGGTGTGTGGTTGTGGGAAGGTTTGATTTTCCATTTCCAGTTGTTGCCCAAGGGGTTGGGGTGACTTAATTGCTGGTATTTCTCCACAGCTGAGATTTCAACCCAGAGTAACTGATTCACTAGGGTAGGACAGAGACCAGCTGAAAACAAGACAGAGCCACTTAGTCCCACCACACCAAGCAGGTCCCCAGTGTCTCAGGCCGTAGCACTGTACAGGTCCTTTGCAAAGCTCTAGGGGAAAAGGTACAGACACGAGTCCCAGCTCATAGGCAAAGGGCTGGTTAATCACTACTCTAGAAGCTCCTAACCTAACTTAACCTTATCTGCTCATCTAGCCAAATGGTGTAAAATAATCATGGGGTGGAATCAGTGGAAAAACTCTAGGAAGATGAATAACCAGAGTAGATCAAATCCCCCAAGGAATGACATGGTGGACACAACTGAAGATCCCATTCATAAACAGATGGCTGAGATGTCAGAAATTGAATTCAGAACTTGAATTGCAAAAAAGATTAATAGACTGGAGGTAAACTTAGAATTAGAAATTCAAGGAGCATTTCAAAAATTGTTTCAAGAGTTCAATGAATTCAAAGACAAAATCATCAAAGATTTTGACACATTGAGACAAGAACTTGCAGCCTTCAAAGATCTGAGAAATACAGTAAAATCCCTTGGTAACAGAATGGGGCAAGCAGAAGAAAGGATTTCTGACATTGAAGACAAAGCTTTTGAATGCTCCCAAATGCTCAAAGAGGAAGAGAAGTGGAGAGCAAAAACAGATCATTCTCTCAGATAACTCTGGGATAATTCAAAGAAAACTAATATTCACCTTATAGGAATTCCTGAAGGCCATGAAGTTGCTTTGAAAGGCACAGATGCTCTACTTCATGAGATAATGAAGGAGAACTTCCCAGACATGCCAAGAGATTCTGAAATTCAGATAGCAGTTTCAGAACTCCAGCATGACTCAACCCAAATAGGACATCTCCTAGACACATTATAATTAACTTTGCCAAGTTAAAATGAAGGAGAAAATTCTGCAAGCAGCCAGATGTAAGAAAACCATAACCTACAAGGGGAAGAATATTAGAGTGACTGTAGATCTCTCTGTTGAAACCTTTCACACTAAAAGAGGGTGTTCATCAACTTTTAATCTCCTAAAACAAAATAACTTTCAATCCAGGATCCTGTATCCAGCTAAACTGAGTTTCTTTTATGATGGAGAAATTAAATACTTTAATGACATTCACATGTTGAAGAAATTTGTCATAACTAAACCAGCACCAGGATATTCTCAGACCTATCCTCCATAATGACCAGTGCAATCCTCCACCACAAAAGTAAACTCACTCAGAATTTTTTTTTCTTTTTTTATAGAAACAGAGTCTCACTCTATTGCCCTCAGTAGACTGCTGTGGCATCACACAACTCACAGCAACTTCCAACTCTGGGGCTTAGGCGATTCTTTTGCCTCAGCCTCCTGAGTAGCTGGGACTACAAGCACCCGCAACGACGCCCGGCTATTATTCTGTTTTGCAGTTCGGCCGAGGCCAGGTTTGAACCCGCTACCTTTGTTATATGGGACCAGAGCCCTACTCAAAGAGCCACAGGTGCCGCCCCTTACTCAGAAACTTTTGATCAAATCCCAAATTCCACAGTGGCGAAAGGATTAAAAATGTCCACTGGACTTTCAAAAACCTTAATACCCAAAATTCTACCAGGTTTATCAATATTTACAATTAATGAGAATGGCTTAACTTGTCCTGTAAACAGACACAGGTTGGCTGCCTGGATACAAAAAACTCAGGTCAGATATCTACTGAAAACAAGAATCTCATCTTACCTTAAAAGATAAATATAGACTCAGGGCGAAGAGATGGTCATCTATATTTCAGGCAAATGGAAATCAGAAAAAAGTAAGTGTTGCAATTTTAGTCACAGATACAATAGGCTTTAAACCAAGAAAAGTAAGGAAAGGTAAGGATGGTCACTTCGTAATCGTTAAGGGTAACACTCAACATGATGAGATTTCAATTATTAACATTTATGCACCCAACCAGAATGCGCCTCAATTTATAAGAGAGACTCTAAATACATGAGCAACTTGATTTCCTCCAGCACAAAAATAGTCGGAGATTTTAACACTCCTTTGGCAGTATTGGATGGATCCTCCAATAAGAAGCTAAGCAAAGAAATTTTAGACTTAAACTTAACCATTCAACAATTGGATTCAACAGACATCTACAGAACATTCCATCCTAACAAAACTGATACACATTCTTCTCATCAGCCCATGAAACATACTCCAAAATTAATCACATCTTAGTTCACAAATATAACCTCAGCAAATGTAAAAGAATAGAAATTATTACTCCTTGCATCTTATCGGACCATCATGGAACAAAAGTTGAACTCCATAACAACAGGAATCTGCATACTCATACAAAAACATGGACACTAAATAATCTTATGCTGAATAATAGCTGGGTCATAGATGAGATTAAGAAGAAAATAGCCAAATTTTTGGAACAAAACGATAATGAAGACATGAATTATCAGAACCTCTGGGATACTGCAAAGGCAATCCTAAGAGGGAAGTTTATAGCACTGCAAGCCTTCCTCAAGAGAACAGCAAGAGAGGAAGTTAACAACTTAATGGGACATCTCAAGCAACTGGAAAAGGAAGAACATTCCAATCCCA